>JAAGNO010031065.1:3988-35463 GCA_033439905.1 Ceryle rudis
AATATTGAATGTTTAACCCTATCAAAAGCTGTACGAGACTGCCTGAAGCACGCACGTGTTATGGTGGGGCGACCCCCTGTGCGTCCAGCGCTGCCTACTTGCCTTTTATAAATAAACCTTTTGAAGTTAAAATTGACTCGGAATTTATAACAACACCACGGTGAATGGTGCAGCCAAGATACCAGAGGAATGGGATGTCATCCAGAGGGACAAGATGGAGAATTTGCCTGACGTGAATCTCATGAGATTCAACAAGACCAAGTGCAGGGTCCTACGCCTGGGTCAGAACAATCCTCATTATCGTTACAGGCTGGGGAATGAGGTTATAGAGAGCAGCCCTGTGGAAAAGGACTTGGGGGTTCTGGTGGATGAGAAGCTGGACATGACACAACAATGCACACTTGCAGCCCAGAAAGCCAAATCACATCCTGGGCTGCATCAAAAGAAGCGTGGCCAGCAGGTTGAGAGGGGTGATTCCACCCCTCTACTCCACTCTGGTGAGACCTCACCTGGAGTACTGTGTCCAGCTCTGGAGCTCCAAACACAAAAAGGACATGGACCTGATGGAGAGAGTCTAGAGGAGGGCCATGCAAATGATCAGAGGGCTGAAACACCTTGTACAAGGACAGGCTGAGGGAGTTGGGGAAGAGAAGGCTCTGGGGAGACCTTAGAGTGGCCTTCTGGTACCTGAAGAGGGGGCCTACAAGAAAGCTGGGGAGGGACTGTTTATAAGGGCGTGTAGCAAGGGGAAGAGGCGTGGTGGTTTTAAACTAGAGAAGGGTAGATTTAGATTGGACATTAGGAAGAAGTTTTTTACTATGAGAGTGGTGGAATACTAGAAGAGGTTATGCAGGGAGGTGGTGGAGGCCCTATCCCTGGAGACATTCAGCTTGAGGCTTGATGAGGCTCTGAGCAACCTGCTCTAGTTGAGGATGTCCCTGCTCTCAGCAGGGGGATTGGACTAGATGACCTTTGGAGGTCCCTTCCAATCCAAAGCATTCTATGAATTTCTATGTTTATACAAGTCCAGCATTCTTTCAGCTGAAGGTTGAAAACCCTTTTTTTGCCAGCAATTGAAGTGAACAAAGCCTTCCCTCAGCTAGCTCTTTGGCCAGTCAGGCCTAGAACTCTGGTGACATCTTAAGTGTATTGAATTTAGATCTTGCTGAGAATTTTGTATATTACTTATGAGAATGGATTGATTTTTCTTTTCTGTGAGGGAATAAGTTACCGTGTATCCCTCCCTCCCCCATCTGTATTTCTGGTAAAATAATTCCTACATAAATACCGATGCATCACTGCCAGAAGCATTGCAGTTTTAAAAGACTGCCTCATTTTGTAGTTCCTCTCTTTACCTCGCTTTTTTATTCACAGGGAGTTTATGGAGAAGAAAAAACCTGAATACAAAGGAAATTCACAATCACTTCTACTTGCTGTTGATGGTGCATTACAGTATTAGGTTAAGTTCTCTAACTATTTGCTTGCTGTCTTTCAGTCATAAATATCTGTGTAACATGTATTTATTTCAGTAAGTTCCAAAGCACATTAAAATTGAGAAGAACTGAAGCATGGAGATGAGTAGTAATAGTTTATGGTGAGAGGAAGAAAGATACTATGCTATGTATATTAGCCCTTTTCTAGCTTACACTTGATAAATCAGAAAGACACAGCTTATGTTCCTGTTTTTCATCTGCAGGATGAGATTTCCATTCTCATAAGACACTAAAAAAAAATATAAAATCAGCCATCAAGTAGGACAAGAAATACAGATTTACGACGTACAATTACAGCAGAATTTGGAATCCTAAACTCAAAACTGTAAACATGAATGTGCAATTCTGCTGAACAGAATCCGATTCTAAGGGTGAGATTATTAACAGAGTTCTGCATTATGGCTAACGTTATCAGTGTACCAGAGGGAGAGTGTTTATAGTTAGCCACCAGTGGATTTATTTCTCTGGAGCACTTAGTCTCCTGGGATCCAGTCTTCATCAACTGCTTTCCAGAACAAGGTTGTCCCTATTGAAATAGGCCTTCACTCCTTACCCTACCTGCTTTATTATTTATCCCAAAGCTTATCTACTGCTTTCTCTTAATTAGCTTGTCTCTGCTTTTGCCCCTGTTTTCTCCCACAGCTGAGGACATTGGTGTTTCCATCTGCTCCCTCAAGGAGAACGAATCAGGCTATACCTATAAGCAGCAAGAAAGAAAACAAGAAGATGGGCCTGGGACAAAGTGGGATTTGCCCAGAGATTTCCTATTGGGAAATAAAAGGCTACAAAAGTTAGCTTAAATTGTGAACCAATTACAAAAGGTCACCAAAATACATAGTTCTGAATTGGAAGTATTTTTTTTTATTTCACAAAACAAATTTTTAATTTATTTAAACTAAATAGAAAAATTTATGATTACTATTCCTGTTTCAAAACTTGAGGAGAAAAGTTACCTTTAAACTAGCACCCTACTGCATCAGGGAAATGCAGTAAATCCAAGAATCTGAAAGTGAAACTTAGTCTCATTAAAAGTTAACTGACTCTGAGCTGTAGCATCTCAAGAACTGAACAACAGACAATGTCATACCAGTTTTCAATAGCCAATCATGTGCAAAAACAGCTGCAAAGGAACTCAGACAGCTTCTCAGCCCCAAAGCTGCTGTAAGACAGTTGAGTGGTGACACAAAGGAACATAAATCAATCAGTGGACAAGCAAAAAACCACTCAGTAGGAAAATAGCTCTCCTCTCAATTTCGTGAAAAGCTTCTGAACAGAAGTAGCCTTGCTTGGTGCTGAGGGAGAAGGAGACAAAAGTTTGGAGGAACAAGTCTCCAGCACCGAGATCAGTTCAGCTGCACAAAAGTCACAGTCTTGCAAGTACACTTGATACAGTTAACACCCAGACTACACAAAAGCAGGTTTATTACTAGAGGTGCAGTGCCAGTCCCCTGACGTGGCTGTTGGTTGTATCAAGGTTACAGTGGTACAGCTACAAGCTTAGCAAGAAAAAGGAGTAAGCCTAGTGTTTTGCTGGCTTAATCAGATCCAGGTTACAGCACTGGCCAGTACTGAAATTTCCCTGGGAAAAAAACCCTGCAATTCTTTCTTGTCCAATGCTGCCTTCACATCAAGTGTGCAAATACCAATCTGGATCAAGTCCTGATAATAAAATAGCACTGGGCTTGCTCTGTAGGAATTTAGTCCAACTAGAACTAGGCCAAGTACTCATCAGGGAAAAGATCTTCACCCCGATTGTAATAATAATAAAAAAACTCTCAATACAGTTTATGGGCACAATGGTAAAGCCTGGCTGCAATCACAGTACCTGCATTACTCTGATACAGTCATACTCAGCCCCTGCTGCTACTCCTGCATTTAAAGTTTTGCAAAATATTAACATGACCCGCCAGATATCTCCTCCAGTGCTCACTCCAACTTATTTGCTGCTGCCATGGCAGCATAGCCTGGTGCTTCGCAGTACCTCGGTGCACTTCAGATGCACTGGGCCTGGATTCTGGGCCTGGGCAACACAAAGGTGGAGACACTGAGGGAAACGCCTAAATGGAATTGCATAACCCAGTCATGCCTGTTGTGTTACTGCAGAAATGAGCATTTGAGAAGTGATGATTTTTGCACATGGAACTGAGCCCTTGGATCTCATCCCCTGCATCTGGCAAGCCAATATCTTCCTTCCTTCTCTAAACTGTCCCTCATGCTCCAAAGAACAAACCAAATGGAAAAAAAAGAAAGCAGAAGAGCATAGACTCTGCTGGCTCTGATACTGGACACAGTGACTCAAAAATAAGGCATTCTGCTATTCTCCTTCCCCCCCCTCCCCTTTCCTCCCTTTTAGGCCTTTAGTAGAAACACGTTTCATATGATCTGAGCCCTTGTTTTAAATGGCAAGGATACTGTCACCAGGCCATTGAGGACTGCTTGCAAGTACAGTTTTGATCCCTGGCCAGTGCAAATTTTCCAGATCTGCTCAGCACTGTTCACTCAATACTTCAGTATAAGAAGAGAAGTAATCCTGTTCCTCTGTATACAGATACTTGCATGATGGATAAAACCCAAGTGAGGCTACAGCCCACAGTACGGGTGCACATACCAAGCGCTGACAAGTACTAACTCATAGCTCTGAAGGGCTTCCTTTAAAGCAGATACTGACAGGGTAGTCATTACAGAGATAAGAAGGCAGCAGAAAGCAGCAGCAGCAGTAGTTAAGAGTAGCTCAGAGAAAGCAAGTGACTGGCAACCAGGACCTGCGACAGTTTACGTGGCTCTATAATGAAAAAAATATGGCAAAGCAAGAAGAAATAAATTATTTTGGTTTTTTTTTTTTCTTCCAGTAGAGTTCAGGCAGATTAGGTCCCTCACCACAGTCACGGGAGCAACATTATAACTACATTGGAGAGGAGAGGCAGGGCTGTACAGCAGACACTGGGGGAGAAAGAGCTGCCAAGACCCACAGCAGACCAGCTGAAGCTGACGTAAAATCATGCTGCTATCACTTGTTTCTTTATTCACAGAATGGAGATACTGAACCTCCTTGCAGTAAACAAGTTCAGAGACAAAGTCCTTTCCTCAGGTCTCTGCACCCTTCTAGAAAAAGTGTAAAATAAGACAAATCTCAAATGCTGATAACCGACTCAGCATTGCCTTAATGGCCTGAACCATTGGAGCACTCTGGCTTCAGACTCTCTGAGTGCAGAAGAGCTTTTCACCTGAGCTGTATATGCTCACCTTCAATAGCAAATGGACAGTGATGTGAGGGGAGAAGAATTTCTGCTATGGGAAGATGACACCTAGCCAGAGAATGCCAAAAGCTTGGTAGCCAGTTCTTAGGAAACAGGCTGCAAGATATGAAAGATACCAAAGGAAGCTTGTCAAATGCATGCCATTAGAGTGAAAAACAAAACCATGGCTGAAAGTGGCTTTGATATCCCATGCCCGAGAGCAGAAAATGGCTCACTGTTGGCCAGAAAAGTCCTAGATCAGCCAAAACAAATTAAGGAGATTCTCACTTTATATATGGTGAGAGTACGTCGAAAACTGCACAGCCAGACCTGGAGGAAGAATACTTCAAACCTCTGTCTGCCTCCCCTCACAACAATATAATCATGTCCTTAACATCACACTACTTCAACATTATGAGAACGTGTTCCTTAAGTGCACCTCTTGTCAAAAGACCAAAAGCTTTCTGAACAAGTCAGGATCCAATGATACAGGCGAGAGAGCACTGTACCGCCTCTAAAACACAGGCAAGGCAGGGGGAGAAAATACCCTGCTCTGCAAAGTCTTCAGGCACCCAGTATCAAACTCTGGATTGCTGCAAATGCAAACACTGCACATACTGCCTCTTTCAATTTGGTATTCTTCACTTTCCATTTTGTCATCTTCATGGGATTATCAGCTGGAAATGGACCCGCTCAATGGTTTCTGAGACCTCAGATTCCATTATTCTGCCACAACACTTACTAATTATAAATACTTTGGCAAATATCTGATGTTTTCACTGGCTGAAAGCCCATGCTTAATGGGCTGATAAAGAACAAGTGTCAGAGAATGGCATGTGATTGGTTACATGTGTCAGCTGAAACTGTGCCCTCAGGAGGTGCCTGCCTGAGCAAACAGCATAAGTTAACATTTCCTTGGTGAGAAGCTGAATGAATTCTACTCTTAGAGAATTTATTGTTTAACTATTCCCAGTGTAACTAAACTGTCCCCCTTCCATGCTGAAAGTTGAATATCCAATGCACATTACTTTCCCAAAAATGCTGTGACCTATCTTCAGTGACTAGAAGACTTTAAACAATCTGAGTGAATTTAGCTCAAAGATGAGTCTGTGATTGGCATTAAATACCCATTTCTCCATTTTCTGTACTCACTGAACATATGGGAGGATGCTTCCAACACTAATCTGCATATTCTGGCTGCTCTACTCAAATGAGACATTGTCCTTTTTCTCCTACTGTTCTGCTTCCTCTCTTGCTTGCCCTGAATTTTCCTTGCTCTGTCTTCTCCATATCTTGCATTACTGCTCTACACCATCATCAATTCACACCCACAAACCTGCAAGCAAACAAGGAGAAACCAAAGTTTCAGTCATTTCCTCCACTCCATTCTATCCCCTCCCACTTGATCACTTGGAGCTCTGTTTCTTAGAGGAGGTCTGAGATCCAAAAAACATGGGTCAATGCTAGGTGCTCTATGACTAGTGTCCCATCTAAGCAGGCAGAACAGACCCAGGCTGGGGAAGGGACAAAAGAAAAGCAGATCCATACCAATGTCATGGTGCCCACATGCTCCAAGTGGGTTTTTTTGGGTTTAGGATTAAATCCTTTCTGAGAAACCACGTCAAAGTACATTACCTAACAAAGGGTTGGAGTGAGAGAGCAGAAGACCACACAGCTCAAATACAATGCTGATCAGCAAGAAAGCTTCAGAAAGCAACTCAAAGATATCAGCAGTGTCAAAGGGTTGTTTTCCGAAAAGCTTCAGCAGCTGTACTGTTGTTCTTCAGGCTTGTGCTGGTGCAAAGAGAAAGATACCAAATGAATGCTGGTATATCTGGCTCCTAAATTCCTCAAGACATTTGTCACCTAAGTCCTCTCAACAGCTAAAAATGCCCTTCTCTCAGCTTCTGGAGTTTATACTGACAACACGTCATTAAATTGACTTATCAGCTGCTCATTCAGTAATCTTATGGCAGGCATTTGTGGGCAAATTTCCAGGAAAAAAAAAAACCCAAATAATTTTCTTTGAAATCAAATAGCCTCATTCCTAACAAAACAAATAAGTAAATAATCACTCATTTCTTAAACTTTCTTTCATTAAGTCTTTGCTTCTGCTGAACCAAATTCAGGAAGTTAACACCATGGAGATGATGGGGGGGGGGTAGAACACAGCAAAAAGCCCCACACCTCATCCTGTCACTCTAACTTGTCAGAGGCTTTAAGGAACCATGCAGTGGAGCAGCAGGGAACTACAGGAGAAACAAAAGCACGGGTGTGCAGACCACTCTGGAAATGACTAAACCTGGCTTTCTAGACACAACCAGTTCCTGATTTTGCTATTACTGATTAGGCCCCTTACAGCTTTCTAGTTATTTATCATTCAGTTTACTTGCCATCTCACTCATATTCTTTTAGTAGTGCTGTCATCTTAGCAATACATTCAGCAGTTTATTCAGCTCTGCCAGGGCAGAGAACGGGAAGAGAGGCCACCAGCACCTGGAGGCCAAGTAATCTCACTAAGGTATTTGTAAGATTACAGAACTGGGTTTTACAGACACCTTTGTGGGGCTGTCATCTTACTAGATGAACATTATCAACTCAATTCTGTTTATGATACTTAGGCTTAATTCCATAACCTGTGTCAAGTGAACATTCTGGTATCACCGCATCAGCGTGGAGTGTCGCATAAAGGCCAAAGTAACTTCTGTGAAGGCTGCAAGGCAGGGGAAATTAGGCCATTTAGCAAGATCACAGTTAACACGAGCATAATGCATCAAGGCTCAAAGCTAGCCAGTAGAAAATGTCTCTATCTAGTTTGTTGGGAATTCAAACACCACATTAAAAAGGCATAAATATGTTTTAATACATCTTCACAGGTGGCTTAATAAAAAAAGCAACTTTGAACTGACATACCTATTTCAGCAGTGGACATGAGGCAGCACAGTCTGCAGGCAGGCTTTCACTACCTGTTAACTCCTGTGTTTTGAGTCATTAGCTGCTGTAGCTGCATCAGCAGAAAGCCACAGGGTGGATGAGCAGAATAACCATTTGTAGGAGTTGAGCCAGGTCCGAGTTTTCAAACTCAGGTAAAACTTCAAATTGTTTTTTGTCATTGACTTTTGAAATCCTTGAAGTGCCAGTGGTAGTTTCACTTTTCATTCTCCTGCTCAGCTGTTGTGCCCCTTATGGAGGGTAGAGCTCAGTTTCTATTTCTCAGCAACAGCCTCTTCACCCTCATGTTTCCTGCACTCTGACAAGGAATGTTTCTAACCTGAAGGATTCTTAAACATTTCCACAAACATTCCTAGATTCCCTAAGAAAAGCAAGGACATTGATCACCCACATCTGTTCTTGTTTGCAACGGAGCAGCAGCTGCAATGTCATTCCTTCACCGTGCCGCCTTTGTGTGGTGGGTCAGTTTTACATGTCGTTATACACATTCTGCACTTTGCTGGAACAGCCCAAAACATACACTGTGTGATGGGAACCAGCAAACTCCCCTCAGATAGGTGTCCAAAGGTTATTGGCAGGGAGTGCATAAAACAGACTTTTTAAACCATTTTCTGCAAGGAAAAATAAATCAAAATTACACACTCCTGAGCATTACTTAAATTTAAGCTTCTGCATGACTAACGTGACATTAAAAGCCCATCCCTGGACTTTTTGTTTTTTCCCCCCACATTTCACAAATAGTGAAATAGTCACCCATAGGATGAACTTGCAGGCACTGTTTGTTTCACCAACGGACAAAAAGGGATGATTAGATATTTTTTCCATTCAAAAAGTGGTGTGGGTTCCTTAACAGATTTATCTGTGCAGGACAACAAGGTCTGTAGTGGATATTACTGTCTTGGTGCTTTGAAGAATGCCTTTTTTTTTCCCCTCCATGTTCCCACAGAAAATCATTTGAAGGACAAAAAAAGGCCTTTGCCTTTTTATGTAATAAATGGCTATGGCATAAACCAATAGAGAGCTTAAAATTAGTGCACTGAGACATTTCAGACTTAATTACATCTAAGGCAGACAACCACCCATTTCTCTCCAGTTTCACACAAACAGTAATTGCTCCTGTAGCCACACTGCAACATTGTAGAATTAACCACATCCTAGAGGAGCTGGAAAGAAGGGAAACAAAACAGACTTCGGAGAATCTGTCAAGGCAGAACAGGCTCATTGATCAGCCCCGCAGTCTCTCTTCTGCAGTAAGAATCACAGCCATTGCACTGAAGTCAGCACTGCTCTGTACCAACCACCTAAAGCAGGTAATGCTCTACTTCCTCACTTGACTTCCTACTTGAGCTCTTGTTGGCTTCCATGAAGTCAGAGATACAAAGAGAACATTCATGATTCTGTATGTACACAGGTACTTAATGATCATCCTGATTAACCTACTTCTTAAATAATACAAATAAATAGCCGCTATTAATTAAAATATTGAAATTAATGTCCCCACATAGCTCTTACACCTGGATCTTACATTAGAGGCCAGTGACAATACTATGGAACCGGGATGTGGCTCTGCAGGGTCAGTATAGCTGGACCACTCCAAACATACTCCTCTGTGACAGGCAACAGATCCTCAGTGAATGAGAGATGCAGCAAAATACCTACACACTTCAGTTCTGTAATCCACAGGGCTCAGTTTAGCTGTTAGCCACAGATCTATGATATTCTGCAGATTCAAAACCTAAGTGGCAGCAGAAAAGTCTAGGAGCTTCCTGGCACGGCGGGATGCCTCTGCCTTGCTGCGGTGCTGCTCAGCACTACGATACTCTTGCAATCCCCTCTCATTTTACAAACCATCTCCCCTGCCCACTGTCCAGCGTGTACAGCTCCCACTACATGTTCCAAACTGACTCTAGAAGCAGGACAGAGCAACAAGCTGCTTTGTTTGCTCTAAGATTGCGAAGTTCGTTGAGATCCATGTACTTATTTTATGCCTTGTACACAGGAGTTTTGTTTTTCTATCTTGACTCACAGACTGAATTGCAGATTCCCCCCTTATTGTTTCTTTTTGCCTGCCAGAATAGAGTTGCTAGAGAACCTCTATAGAAGTGATTAGTGGATCTACCACTAAAAATAGAACAAAATGTCTTACAGGGACATGTTATTGTGTAGATACATTTGGAATTGCTCCAAAATGAACCCTCCATATTGTGATCCAAACACACCTGAAAGGCTGGCTGGCTCTTTGAGTCTTTGACCAAGTGCCTGAGTAAAGAGGTACACCTTTTCTTCTCTGGGCAGAATGAAGCCTAGACAGGTGCAGATCTAAATCCCAGCCCACAAGGGTATCTTTACAAAGGCCCAGCTCAGACCTTGTCAAACTACCTTTCTGGTTTCAGGTGGGGTGGATTACGTTTTTTTTTGTTTTTCTTTCTAACACTGAAATAAAACAAACAAAAAAACCTAAACCAAGCCAACAAACCAAATCAAAATCACAACAGTAAACTTAATAACTGAGCTGTATCTCAAACACTGACAAAGCCAGAGTATTTTGTTGTTTGTACTGCAATGTCTGAAAATTGCCCATTTGTGGAACTAACTAAACCTTAATTCTCAGAGCTGAGAAATACTGCAGTTTTCTTTCCTATTGTTTCCCCAATCTACAAGAAATTCAGAGACATGACAGCTTCACGGATAAAACAGAGTAACAAGAGCTAACACTGACACGGCCCTGGCTAGAACTAAATCGTGTCTGTCCATCTGCCTGCCCTTCCCCACTGACACAGCTCTCTTCAGAGAAAAAGTGAATCACAGTGAACTCTGAGGTCAGACACCTTGTGCCTCTGGTCTGGTTGGATAGAAAAGCTAACTTCTTGTAGATTTTCTAGTAGAGTAATTTTGGCTAAGGGCAGCTTGTGTGAGAGTTGCTTAGTACACTTTCAATAAAATCCTGTCTCATGAAAAAACCTGAAATAGGTTATTACTCCATTTTCTCTATCAAAAACCTCAAAATCATGGATTTTGTTCATTTAGTGTCCCCTAGGATTTGTTGGTTTAGATACTTCACGTGTAATCAAACCATGAGTCATGTCTGACACTTATCTATAGCCCCCTTTAGGCACAGCACTGTTCCTGCGTGTAACACATCATGACATGAAATACACAGGTCTGCGCAGGAAAGAGGAGGACACATAAGCCATCAATAACGGTAGGAAGATTTCTCAGCTACTATTCCCATCAGGTTCCGCAGAAGTGTAATTGGACTGATTAGGGATCATCACTTTATATCAAGATTAGAATTTTTTTGAACTTTACAGAGGAGACAGGAAACTGCTCTGCAATGTACACTTGTTAGCAGCTGAGGCAATATTCGAGATGATCCTCATCCAGACTGGCGGAACAATCATTCTGGGTTTGTAATATTACTTTTCTTAAAAACACATATTTACTCATCAAAATACACCATTCTAAGGCATAGCATTACATGGAAAAGTTTCCCCGTACATACTAGAAGAAGTTTGTCTAGAAGATGTATTTTAACACCAGATATTACACATAATCTGTTATAGCACTGGAAATAGAAAGCAGTCATCCATAAAGGCAGTTGCCTTGGGTTCCGTTCTTGAGTCGTCCACAGACTTTATGTACAATTTTGAGCAATCATCCCATGATACGCTTTCCTCGTCTTTAATAGAGGAACGATGCCACTACTTCCACTCAGGTCACAGACCCTACCCTACACACATCATCACTGTAGACAGTAAGCTCTTTGTAACATGCTTTGACTCAATTTACGTCTGTACAACACCTAGTACAACACACTTTCAGTTCCAGTGTGATCAGGGACATCTGTGCAATACAGCAGCAGAGAATAAGAATTTCTTGAATCAGCTTCTGGTCATTCAGCTTTGAGTCAGTAGGAATTAAGAAAGAATACAACATTGACTGTTTCATATTAATAAGGTTAGTCATGGGACTATCTTCCAGAATGAATGGTACATTATTAACCACGTCTGCCAACAGACGGGTACATCCTAACACCAGCCTATGGTGACTTCTGCATTTGTTTTCTTGCAAAACCAACAGACTAGTTTCCCTCAGATACGTTCACTTCATTTACTCAGGATAAAGTTTAAGTCACCATTTTAGGAAATACATAATGACTGAGTCTTGGTTAAGTCTCATTGCTAACAGTGCCTTATAGGAGGACCTGGACCGCTGGCCACTTCTGGTTCTTCGTTTTGGAACATCTAAAGAAGCTTTACAACAAATTCCCTAAGTTATACTCTCTCTTTCAGAGCTCAGAGAGATATGTGGTTTTAAACAATTTGACAAGCTTCCCTTTCCTACAAAACATCCAATATGAAGATCTGTTCAGAAACACACAAAGCAGCTTACAAGACCTATTTTAAGAAAGATTTAGCCAAGCCAAGCAAGACTATTTCCCTCCAAAGCATTTTGGCAGCTATGTAAGAACTGCAAGTAATCTAGCAGACAGTGGTTGCAAACAACGCTTTCCCAGGAAAGCTTAGACGCTGATAAACTGCGATAAGCAAATTCAAGTGAACTGCATGGTGAAGGAGCAAAACAAAGCCACTCACATCTCATTCCCAAGAACTTTGGAATTAAAGTTACACCCTCCTCACATCAACAGAAGGCTTTGCACAGGATAATATGCATGTGGTGTAGAAGAGTCTGACTCAAATGTGAGCGTGGCTGTGGACTGTTAAGTCTGATACTATTGCAGATTACATGCTTTTTATAGTACCGGTTAAGTAACTGGTATCCTGAATAGTGCTCATTATTACATATAAAATGCTATATAATGATGCTTCTTTTCTCTGGGACTATCTTGTCAAATTAGCTATTATTCTCATTCTTTGTATGACTTTGAAGCTTTTAGAGAAAAAAGTTCTGAACTGTAATACCTGAAACAAGACCTAGTTACACAAAACTTAATAAAGGGTTTCATTTTCCTTATCAGAGAGGAGTCAAAATGGAACAGCAAAGTCTATGACCAGTCAGACAAAGCAAAGGGACTTCATTTTGAGCTCAAGGTATGAACTACTATGAAAAATGCATGCCTATGCATGGAGAAAACAGCTCTGGTTTGAGAGATACAGGAAGCCCTAAACATTCAAGAGGTTATAAGCACATAAGCAACATTATATGTCTGTCTTGTTAAAATTCAGGAAACTCCTGTATTAATTTTAAAGATAAGCTTTTCTTTTCTTTTTAAAGAAGAAACTCTTTGAACTCTCCTCCACTAGAAATGTACATAAAACCCAGAGTAGATTATATATAATACCCCAAAACGCTACCTTCAAATTTTGCACCAGACTTTTCTGTTTTAGCAAAATTACACACCGAGTAGCTGAGATTTTACATATAACTTCTTGGAATCACTCTGAAACATTTAAATGGCTCTTAACATCTATCACTAGCAACAATGAAATCTACTCCAAAGCAAAAATTTAAATCTTCACACAAAAGAGCATTAATAAAAAAGACTAAAATCTCCGAGTGAATTCAAGCTGCTGTGAGGGATCTCTCCTCACTGACCAGACACTGGAGAATCATCCTTGATCTCTTGCCTCTCCACCTCCCTCAGTCTGAGCTGGGACATCAAGAGGACTGGATGAGGGGGCAGCAAAATGCTGTGTCTGGTGCTAAGGGACCCTCACCAGCAAACAACTTCTGTCTCTAAACTACCAAAATTTGTCAGAATTACCAGTCATCATCCACTGAAACTACTTTGGTTTCTTTCTTTCCTTTTCTCAGGAATATGAGTAGATATGGTCTCAAAGACCTTATCTACTAACCGTAACAGAATATTAACAGTATGATAGTATTAGTAGTCTATCAGGATGTGTCAGAGGAGTAAAGCTCATTGGATAAGTACGAGTACAGTTATGTCACTTCACAAGTGATGGCCAGGAGTAAGTCTGGTTTTGTATAGTCTACTGGCTCCCTTACTGCTTTCATTTAAGAGGCAACAGATGCAAGCAATTTCCTCTCAGTGTTAGAGGCTGGAAAGTGTTTCCACTGTTATTCAGGGCAGAAGAAGTATGGGCACACACAATATTATCATCATAACCAGGCTTCTCTTAGAAAGAGATAGCAACTTTTGTTCTTTGTAAGGCCCTGTGTCTCTCTGCTAGCTCAAAATTCTTTTCTCTAAGATATTATGGTACTTCTGCCTCTCTCCTCCTTCAAAAACTCCTTTTTCTATTCCTAGTAGCTCTAGCTGTTGAGGGAGCGTGAGTTCTGACCAGTAGTGGTGATACATTGTCTGACTAGCTGCTTCCTTGACTCACCTGTCCATCAACATGCAACTTCAAACAGCAGATGAGCAAGTCAGCATAACTGCGTGGTCAACTTTTCCCTAACCCCCAGTTTGGTAACTACCACCAAATCAACGTGACACTTCCCAGACCTTTAGTAATGAACTTGATATATTTGAAATATTACTGCAACAACTACAGCTTTCCAGAAGGTGCTTGAGGGGACACAGGTGGTCTGTACCATTGATGACACATACGCTGAGGTGGCTCAGATTCCAGTTAGCTTCTTTGTCTTGTGCAGGCTTTTGTAAGTCATGTTTACAGCCAGAAGTTTCCTAGGAATAAGTGACCCATTCTGGAAGAGCAGCAGAGGTAGGAAACCTCAGGAAACACTCTACTATTAACAAATGTACTAAAATAAACCTCCTCTCCACATTTTGAAACAATTGTTTTAGTAAGTCTTCTGGCACGAGGCTAGAATAAATTCTCATTCTTCACTCCGCTGCCAAACACAACTCCAGCAACCAGCTTAGCTCAGAGAGTTGGGTGGCTACAACTGTTCACAGTACTCATGTAATCTACATAAATTCTAAATGTACCTCCTAATTTTAGACATTTGTCTAAGCTTCTCAGAAACCTCAATATGTTTCAAAGCAAGTAAATGATCCAAAAATTAGGACACATTTACAGAATTATCTTCATCCTATTAAAGTCAAAATTTCTTCCTGCAGTAAAACAATAGAGCTTGTTTTCCCATCCCATGTCACAATGTTTATTGCATGCTAAAGCTGAGAAAAATGATGTGTAACTAGGAAACAGAGTCCAAGTATTCATCTGTCGTTATCAGTCATCCCAACAGGCCAAAACCCCACAACAATTAACTGTGGCCTATGTGAAATAGAAACCTTTCTTTGGGGGCAAGACAGTGAGGATGGAGTGATGAGATCAGTATTTTCCATTCAACAAGCACATTTCCCAACTTTGTAGAGCAAGTCTCTGAGAACAGGCAAAAGCTTTCAACTTATTTAAGAAGATTTAATAATCTAAGCCTGAATAATAAGGCACTTGATAATCTAAAAGATTTCATCTCTTAAAAATCCCTTTTAGAGAACTGGCATCCAAGAGCAATAATAATTTCAAGATCTAGACCTGTCTGCAGATAAGCTGTTGGGAGAATCCTCGAGCTAAAACCAGACACACAACTGAACACCATCCAACCTTACTGCGTTACTCCCCATGAGCACAACTTCCTTCACGGTATATGAACACTTGCCTGAAACCTTTCTTCTGATAGCAGAGATTTGCAACCCCCGATGTTGCAGCTCTCGCCAGCTCTCCTCATTTGAGAGATAAAAGGTATCAGTTTAAAATTCAGTGGGAGTTTTCAGGGACTACACTCAGATAAACAGTGAGCTTGCATTTCCAGTTCTATATATCACGTATTCAAAAAGATCACCGGGAAGTGTCAATACAGCTTTTGCCTTCACACAAGCTCTAACATAGCAGTCTAAAAATGCAGCAGGGATGCAACTTCTTCCTCCCTGTCAAAGAGCTGCAACTACGCAATCCCAGTGCACTCTAGCCTTGAGACAGAATCAATCCCCGAATGCTGCATCTTTATCAAAGTAACACTTGTTAAGACATATATTGGCACAGTTTCACTTTCTTATATAAATAACTATGATGGATTGAATTATCTTAGTGATAAGGCCTATTAAAGACCTGTTCAAATGGCTGCACATACATTCACGGGGACTAAGAAAAGAGTGGCTAACACAGTATTGCATTCCTGTCAAGTTCATTTTCCTCCCAGTTAGAATGAGAAGAGGGCTTGAGACTGTGCTATTACTCTATTAGTCAACATGCTGAACTTGACTCAACGTCCAAGTCTAGAAAGATCTTGTACAGAAACAGAGGAAAAGTGCAAAAGGCTGACAAATTTGAGGCATCAGAAGGACATAAGAACCACAAAAGAGTTTCAAACAGAAGGGAATTTCCTGTCCATGAATATAAAATTGGTACCCATAAGGCAGTATTATTGGCATGAGGTAGAAAGTTTGACAGCCACAAGCAGATTTAAGCTCATTTTCCCCAAAATACCATATTTTAGTATTTGCATCTTACAGTAAATCAGTGTTGTCTTCTCCCTATGGTAGCTAGTTTGCTTACTTCACAGTACAGTGTGATTTAATTTCTTTTTAAGAAAGCTTCTGGAGCAATGCCTACTTTGAGAAATAACATTTCAGAAGGAATTTATATTGACTGTAATTAATTGCTATAGATGGAGTGGCTAATTAACAAGAATCCAACTAATAACTCGGTTGGATTTAATCCATACACTGAACTGGCAACGCGTGCTGGAGAAAAGAGGCAGAGGGTGAAAGGATATATTTGGGGAAGAAATCACACATGACAGGCACTTTCAAAGTGGTTCACAGACATTTTGAATGTTGCTCAGCCACTCTTAACCTTTGGTCTCATCGACTTTCCATCACCACTACGGGCTTTTCTGCTTGCTCTCTCATGCTACGTCTTTCCTGCGTATACAGTGCAAAAATACTATGGCCATTTCAGTTTTCAACTTCAAGGCTAAAATGCCTGACATTCACATACGCGCACACATTCTTCTTAACAAAAGCAAGCTCCAGCAGATTTTGCATTTCACTGTCATTGAATGTCCTTGTGCATCAAAACCAGCAACAGAAATGAAAGGGAAGGAAGTTTTCTTAAACGCCATTTTATTGCCAAGTTCCATTTACAAATAGAAGTCTATTGTCCATTCTTGGCCAGGTTTTCAGTAGCCATAACACATGATTAATGCCAGCAAATACAGACTCAGCTATAGAAATCCGGATTTCAGAAACATACACCAGTATTTTCTAACTTCACTCCTTTCCCAGATACTTATTTACATTTTTCTTTAAATTAACATAAGATAGTCACATTTACTCCAAATATCTAACATAATTTACATTAAATAATTAATATTTATTGCCTGTAGAAAGACATTTCAGAATTCAGTTCACCCCATATTTGGGCTTCCCCTTGCTATGTAAATATAAGTTCATGTTCAGACACAATGTTGTTGAAATATATTCCATAGGAGGGCAGTCCTTTATGCTCATTAAATGCTTTATGTAGTGTTTAAATCCTGGATACATTCAGTCTCCTAGAAAAATACATTTTCCCTTCTTTGCACCAATCAAACTTAGAAGACAGTTCGAGAGGAAGTAAAAAGTTTGCACAAAAAAAAAAAAAATATCAACACACCTATTTGCAAATGGAGATGCCTAAAATGATTCCCTGAAGTTTAAAATGCTTCCAGCAGGTCCCCTAGAGTTATAACAATATATTCAGTGCTATCGCTGGGCTAAATGAGGAAATTTGAAGTTTACAAATTAGAAATTTTAATCTATAAACTTGCGTACTTTTTATTCTCAATCCTTTCCAAAATTATCTTCATGTTCGTTCCAAATATTTCTGCCACAGTCCTTAAATACACCCAGACAGAAACCCTCAGACCTTCTCATCTCATCATACATAAGTTATCAGACTGCAATTCCTATGTCTGAAATTCACTTCAGTATGAGTACCTATAACCAAAAGTAATGGGGAATAAGATGAAAAAGAAAAAAATCTCATGCATTTTAAGATTAGGATCTTGGAAGAATCCTGGGAACACTACATACTAGTCTGAACCTTACTGAACTCTAACCTTTGCCATCAACAACTGTTCTTAGTCATTACTTGCTTAAGCCCTTTTTAGATTTTTTTTTTTTAATACATGTACTCCACACATTTATTTACGCTAACAGGACAGCAATGACTCAAGTTTTAACTTTTTGTATTAAGAACCAATGAACTCAAGTTAACAAAACAAAAAACCAGATACCACCACAGTGCACATTTATTAGACAAGCAAAAATTACATTTATAATACATTAACATAAACCACATATTTTGTAACACCCTGCAAAAGAAATCAAATCTAAGCAACGCACAACTCTAAAAATTTGGGGAGATCAAAATAGGGAAAATTCTGTACAAATGTAATATAAAAATATGTTTCCATATGAAAGAACCTTCTGTCTGAGACAGTCTTGAACTGCATCTCCCATGTCTTTGTTGCTACTCGGTAAATCCTGAGCAGCAGGGAATAAACCCTAAGCACTTCCCCCCCCTCCCATCCCCTAAAAACATCCCACCCTAGCAAGCCCTGCTTGGATCATCATCTGCTTTACAGAAGCCAACAGGAGGCAGTAAGAGTTACAATATTTGTTTCCAATTCAGACTGCAAATGTTGAGAAAGGTAAGAGCAACAGAGCAGGCAAGCACAGAAGAAACACCCCAAAAGACTTCTAGATAGTAGAAGTGCAGTGCTCAGGTCAGTGATATCCTAGGGTAGGCCAGTGAAGGTTAAATAGTGACATACCAAAAAACTCTTTCAAGAAGAAAGACAGTAACAGTTAGGAAGAGAATTTTCAACATATTTATAGATGCCTAAAATTAAGTTGCCTGAAAATAAACAAAAGACTCATTTTATTTGAGGCAAAACACCTAGATCTCACCGATGCACCCATCTGATGCCTCTTCACAAATCTTCGATTCAAATATAGGACTAAACCACTTCATTTCCCAGATGACAGCTGCCTGCACAATGTTATTTTAAAAGCAACTCCCCTTTTAACTTTGGCTGATTTGTGAAGACAGCATCAGAAGGTTTAGCATGGCGGGGGTTTTGTTTACAAGCAGTTAGTGAAACTATTCATTAGGCTATTTTCTAGTTATTTACCTATAACGTGCAGCAAGATTGACTGATTACACCAGAGCACGGACAGCACCATGTGATTCAAGTGTCTCCTCTTGTGAAGTGGCTTCATAGTTACATACACAGTTTGACCTGCTTGCCCAATAGCTTACCTGTGTCTGCAAGCACACAGTTTTAGACTTAATTTACCCCTAGTAAAATGACATTCAATTGCAAGACGACTACTGAATTCCTGAACTGCTTAAAGTAATCATCCCAGGCCACTTGCACTAAGTGTGGAAATTACAGTCACTCATGTCTTGTTGCTTAATTAGAAAAACCCAACCAAACAAAAACCAAACAAGCAAAAAACCCAACCAAGCAAACAAAAACAACAAAAAAACCCAACCAAACAAAAACACAGAAAAAAAAATCACAGTCATTTCAATCCTAAAGGTTGTGGATTTTGCTATAAACTAGTTTAACCATTTTTTTTTTTCCTACACACAAATGTACTTCAAATCCACAAATCTCTGCTAAGCAAAGGGTTAATATGAATCACTGGACATCAACCTGAAGTCTGAATACTGATCTAAATTTGAGTCTTAAACTCTGGATACAGAAGAAGAGTTTAAGTGTCACATACCTGTCCTTTAGTAACAATATTGCAAAAGAACAAATGAATTCTGGAAGATATTCCCAGTTCTTCCCACCCAGTGACTTCAAGGAAAATTCCAACTGTATTGTAAGGTGAAGAATATTGAGGACCTTCTTTAATGGGTGCAATTCAGTAACTTTTTTTTTTTAAGCTCCTTTAGTTTAAGGAAGAGAAGTCAGAATTTTAGTTTATAATGAATTAGCAAGAATACAAATGAGCTCATTCTTCATATTGTATGTAATTCATGACCACAAAAACCCCACAGCTTTCAGTATAGGTGACTACATTTCTAAAGAACTCTGTTTACAGCCTGTAAAAACGAAGTGCAGGAATCTTGACCTTTGGTTTCTTTCTGTATCAAAGAGTTTCTGCAAAACAATTTTTGCAAACCAATTTTACACTGGAAGCATTATTTCCACTGCAGAGCAAACACAACTGGGCACTAATGCTTCCTCTATCCCTTTCTACCAAATTACCATGTGTGTGCTGCTATTACTCTTGAGTCTTGTTCACCGTTGAACTCTGCATGACAGTCAGCAAGAGGCAGCGAGACCTAACCATGAAGGCATCACGTAGGTCTATTATACAAGGAGTTATCTTGGTAAAATTTGGCAACGTGAGACACAGACCACAAAACAGCAAAGTAACATTCATTACGCCCTGGCTTCTCTTCTCTAAAGGAAGAGAAAATCAGAACAGTTTTATATTAACAGAATGTGGCCGAAGATGGGCATAACTTCTACAAACACTGAGAATTTAGTGCTTCTCTAAAATTCTAGCATTTTGCTCTGGAATGTTGAAATACTTACTTGAGAGTGATTCTAACTCCCTCTGCAGTACTACACTGAGTGAGCCTTCTGAACAGCCAATTGTTTAACTGCTGTTCTCATCTGCAACACATTATTTGGACTTGGTTGAAAATTGATATTACACTAACTCAAACCTTTGTTCAGAAAAAAATTACATTTGTGGCTGATGCTTTCTTGGTTGAGTTTCCTTTTTACAGTGAAAGGGGGATAAGGAAACAGCCCTCGAGTTTTTCTGATAAGGGAGAGATAGATATGATTCTCTTCAAGGAATTGTACATGAGTAACACCATACTTGCAGAGATAAATACTGGCGATAACAGATTGCTTCAGTATCTCCAGAGCTTTTATAATCTGAAGTCTCTTAATGCAGCATGAAGCAGAGTCAGATTGTATATAAATATGCCTTAATATTAGAAGCAACCAAGTGAAAGATCAATTGATTCTGTGGCATAACCATTCAGAGATTCAGGCTGGTCTGTATTTGCCATAGCATTTATATAACCCAACACTGGCAGAGCTGGTGGGGTCAGAGCTTTCCTAGTGTAATTCTATCTTTGCAGGGAGCTTTTGATAGAACTGCCAAAAAATATCCCAGCTTAACTCCCCTTGAACAGCAAGGCTCCCCTTGAACAGCAAGGCTCCCCTTGAACAGCAAGGCTCCCCTTGAACAGCAAGGCTCTGCCAGCAGCAGACTAGACAGCAGTCCTAGTCTTCTGTTTTCCTAGTAACAGTTATCTATCTCAGCCATTTCCTGTGAGACTCTCAGTAGACAACTGGTCATGAGATTTAAAAGCTACTGAAAGGCAATGAAAGCACAGTCAGCTTTTTCCCTTTATCCCATTTCTTGTGCAGTACAGCTCAAGGGTGAGATTTTGCATACCCATTAAAAAGACTCCTTGTGCATGGTACTAATCTTGCCAGAAATGAATTTGAAATTAGATAACTAAAGATCAGTATATTGGTTAATTCAATTAGAGACAAAGTAGTAGTCACGGAAAACTAGAAATCAACAAAACTATATACAAAAGCTAGTAAGAGAAGGAAAAAAAAATGATGGTGTTCAATATCAGACACCTTGTATACATATTTTACAAAGATTATTACGTGAAGGAAAAGATGGACAAAGTGAGCAAAGCAATACTTGTGCATTAGTCAATCTCGTATACAAATATAACATTTACAATCACTCCAAGGATTCCATCTGACAGCCAGGAAGAGGTACAGTAAGACTGGGAAGTAGGTAAAAACTGTTTAGATTCAACTACTATCAGAGTTTCTAGTATAGACAGAATGAGGAAACAGATTGCACTGATGACCGAAATCATAACTTACAAGTAAAGTAGTCTTCAATCTTTGAGAGACAGAAAGCATTTAATGTTATGAGTAGAACAATATGCCAGTCCGCTCATTTTACTATTAATTGAAATCAACATACATGGATATCGATGAGAAATCTTAAATACCATTCCTGTTAAAATTACTTATCGAATCAGCACAGAACATTCCAAATTTTAATCAACCCTTCTCCACTTTCTGTCAACTTGGTATCAGGATCTAGGAAGCAAAGGAAGGCAAGCATAAACTCAGAAATGCTTTTAGAGAGCAATGCTGTTTAACTGTGATACTATCCCAGGTAGGAAAAACCCTACACCATAAATACCTTTCCTTTTGAGTTTCAAACCTGCAAAGGAGTTATCAGCTAGATGTGGTGACCTTCTTCCTATATGAAGATGAGAAATTTTAAAAATGTCTTTCATCTGATTCTATAAGTTGTCCTTCAGTAGAAAAGATACCATCATTCCTTAAAGGTGTAGCAATTTGACTGTCAGAGGCAAACAAACAGGCTAGAGCAATCTCCTTAAATATTTCACATTCTTCTGTAGCTGGTTAAGCGAAGACTAGTGTCAAAAACCCCTTATGTTAATTTGAACAAGCATTTGTCATTAAATATGAGACTTTTCTCTTTTAAAAAAAATGTTTGATACGTATCTTGCTTTGAATCAAACCTTGAAATAAATCTTATACATGGAAAACATCGTATTGAAGTCTGGAGTCCTGTGAAGACAACACTAAAAGTGACAAAGTCTGCTGGTATCATGCAGACCTCTGAAATGGATGAACGAGATCAGAATTTAAAAACCAAGAACCTAATAAACCAAACTGAAAAATACACCATGTCTCAAATGGAAATGTTATCTCTGTACTATAATATATAACTTTTTCTGGTCAATGCTAGGTCTCCAGTTTCAGAGAAGTTCATGATACAATACCCTGAAGCCAGTTATCCAAAAATTTCTTCACTCTGCCATAATACTGTAGACCTTTCACACTTCCTGCAGATGGAACTCTATAATGGAAAGAAAGTAGATACTCTGAAATACTTTCATGTTTTTATATTCCAGAGAGTGGTAGGAAACAACCAGTCCTGATTCAAAAGTTGGGTTTTTTTCTTTTCCAGTTTCAATATGCTAAGCGTCTGTTATTTACTCTAAAAGCTGCCCACATTGTCTTTCATCTGTGGGCCTCTTCTTGTGGACCAGATGGCCTTTCAGGCTTCAAGACATCTGCACTCTCGAGACAAAAACAATGAAGAATTTGGTTGCATTTGCTTCACCGCTTATTACAATCCGCAGATTGGCTTCAGTCAGAACATTCTTCCTCTACCTCTTTTAGCTTGCAAACTTCAACTTCAGATTGCAAAGAGGACTGAGGAATGCAGCTGAATGTTCGAATGCTGTGTGGATCAACTGGTGGCACCAGTGTAAGCGACTCTACGCTTAGTGTATCCGTATTGTCATCTGTTATTAATGATATTGTGGGCTGCTGTGCAGGAATCAGGCTAGGAGACAGGTTTGCTGTTTCTACGTCACTGGTTTTTAAAGCATTCTTGCTAGACTTTGATACAGCTGAAAGAGCTTCATCAGTCAACATCATCTGACCAGAAATGGTCATTTGAGGCTGCTCTGGAGCTGAAGCATCATCTAATAAAAGAAAACATCAAGAAACAATCAATATTCAACTTTGAATGGGCATTAAGCCTAACTATACTGCTGTGAATAATTAAGAATAACTGTGTGGAAAATGCAGTTCAGTGAAGCACTAAGCTTACACACTCACATTTTAGTAATTAGAATTCATTTCTTAGCAGTTAGGAATTATGAAGGCATAACTTAAAATGCCAGCAAGAATTAGGAACCAGAAAATTTTACACCTTTAGTAACAGAATATGCAGCAATATCAGAAATATTCCTAGAGAGAGGAAATTTAGGGGAAGAATTAAGGAAACCTCTCCAGGATTTAATATAGACTGAAGTGAACAGCCACCCCATACCAGGAAGCTCTTTAGAAATAAAACAAACCAAAATCCTATATAACTAGTTTTCCTCATAAGGTGGCTTGTTTCTTACAAAGATTTGGAAGTCATTCTCTCATTTCATTCTCCAGATTCACATTTAAGTGACAACTCAAGCACAGAAAGCAGAATTATGGAAGAACAGGAAGGAGAATAATGTGCTTACTGTAAGTGAAAGGTGCTGCAAAATGAACCTGGTTTTATACAGGCTTGTGTTACATGACTTTGTGTGTATGCTCCTAAGCATGGAGCATTCCACACAGATAAAACAGGGAATAAGCATTACATACCGCAGAAAACTGATACGCTACTACGCCTTCCCACACAATGAAACAGAACAAAAACCCCCAAACATTAACAACTATTTGTACAGTCCTTTTCCCCCTTAAAATCCTAGCTAACTACCAAGTAAACTGCTCATTTGGCTTAGATGGATAGTGAGTGGAGAGGATGAAGCCATACAGCCTTACATGAGCAAGTATGCCCAGAAAAGTTGGGTTTTTTTGGTTTTCAGATTAGAGTAATAGATGCCATTAAAGTAATTGGTATCCAGCTTCAAGACAGACCATTTTTAGAGCTCTTGTACAAAACAGCATGTGTTCAAGTGTACAGGCATCTGCAGAAAAGTCTGCAAGGCAATGTAGTGAGTACAGAAGCAAAGAATTAGGTTCTGGTTTTAATACACAGTGACCTTAATAATATTTCGGTTACAATATAATTCCAATTAATCCTGTGAAAGAACAGAAAGTATGAACAGAAGGGGGTGAGGGGGGTAAAAAGACAACAAAAAAAAACCATCAAAGCTGAGAATGGAATGGATATCTGTAAAGTATCAGTGAAATAACGGTAATTTTTTTTTTTTAAAACACCTTTCTGGTAAGATAACCTCAAACAGTGGTGTATTCTCACTTCAGAAAACCACTCAGTTTTACTTTTTCTGAATCAGTGGCTAAACCTTCTATATAAAAAAGTCTTCCCTTAAATAAAAAAAGATATCACTATTTTTGTAAAATAAAGATAGACTCAAAGGAACTCTGCAGATTCTTCTTCTTAGCTGGGAAGAAGCTTTAGCAAGAATGTAGCGATAACAAAGGCAGTGATGCAAGACTCGTGTGGAAAATGAACGGCTGGAAACAGTGAAATAAAGCCTCATGTCTCTGAATTCCAAGATAAATACTAACATTTAAGTAAACGAAACAGTGAGCCTCTGTGGAAATTTTAATTTCTGATTTTATCAAATCTTAAAAGAATATAAGATGTTCTTTGCCAAGGCTTTTAAAATATTAATTATGGTATGAATATTCATCAAAATTTGGGATTCAGAAATCTGAGATATTCTGGTAAATAAAGTATTATCAGTCAATGGCATTCTGCTCAGGAATGTTATACACAGCACATTTCTATTGCAGTTCTGCTATTTCACTCTTGATTCTGCAGTTCATTTCTTAAATCATTCCTTCTCCTCTCTCAACAAAATATTAATATAATTTCTCAATACTTTCATCTACTGAAATGATGACAAACATACATATTCTTTTGTTATGCTGTATTGTACCCAAATCCTTCCACATAGGACCTAAATTAATGCTAAAGTGACTCCCTTCTTAACGCCACAAAGAAAAAGAAAGTATTTGAAAATACTCCATTAACAACAACAACAAAAAAAACCCCCAAAACCAACCAACCAAACAATCTGGAGTGAACAAATCCTAATTTTCTATCCAAAAGTCTGAAAAAACATTCAGAAAAAACCAAAAAGATTAAAAAATACCAGAAAATGTAAGCAGAATATAGTCTGTCCAGTATTTTAGCTGAAGTATTTATAGAGAATGCAAAACTAGAGCTCTTCTTGCTCCTCTCCTGCTTTTATTTACTATTGCTAGAAGTACGTCTCTCTGCTCTACTGTCAGCACTTCACTTCTCTTACTCTGTTACTATATTTAAGTGTAGTCATGACAGATTTCTGTAACCCAGACTGGCATTATTGCCAAAATGACTAGGTATTTCCCAGCTGCCAGTACCAGTACACAGAGGAGTGGGGCAGGAACTAGAAAAGATCAACAGCTGTCACTACTATTTTGCAGTGTATTACCCGTCCTGGACTAATACTTAACTAAAAATCTTCCTCTTTGGCCACAGTTCTGAGAGCAGTACTTAAATCTTTGTGGTTAAGCTATCAAATCTATAGACTACTTGAGCTGTGTACTTAAGATTGAAACTGCAACTATAAGCTCATGCTAGGTAAGTATGATCATCTCTCCTGTATTTTGGATATAAGGACAGAGAAAAACAATCCCAGACTACAGCTGAAGGCAACTAAATAGAAAATCAGAGATCCAACATCTTGGGATGTAGGAGGCATTACAACGAAAATTAAGGCCACCCTCTTGATGTAAAGAGTTCTCACATAACACCTCCCAGTTAACTGAATATATGGCTTCAAGAAAATCATTACTAATAAAAAAATTTGAGGCTCAAAATTTCAAAGCCTTTTGAAGTCATACTCAATTCAGAGAAGGGTCCAAGTAGATAAATATATATATTTATGTATGATCCGAATTCTTACAGTCTCCAAAATTAGAATAAATAACTGAAGATATTATTACAGCAACGTCTGCCTCTAAAACCCAGAGAGGCACCAAGTTCTTGACTCAGAAGACTTTCAAGGCACCCAGTACGTTTAGAGATTAAGTTCTCTATGTTGCACATAAATATACTAACTGGCTTTCAAAAAAAAACCAAACCAAACACCAAAACCAAAAGAAACTCAAACTCCCTACATTTGGTTCCAGTTTGACTTTTGGGTAGAAAGAGCAAAAATAATTGCCATTTTTACTTTAATAAAATCACCAGTCACTATGATATGCTCTACTTTCAAATATCAAAAAGCTATCATCTAATATGGGAAATCAGCATTTCTCTTTACCTCTCCCCAACCCCCATAGATTTTAGCAAGAGTGTTCTGGGGGAAAACAAAAACAAAACCACAAACCAGATCTGTAACAAAAACAGGGAGAGTGACATCAGTTTCTTATAACATTTCTGATGTTAACATTTACTCTGAAGAAACACCCCTCACATGCCCCCAGATTTAAATACCAAATGAGGTTTGGAAGCAGGGTGTCACTTTGCAAGTTTTTGGGTATTATTAGCTCTCTCTGCTTACAGTGGATTCAGCAACCTTACAGGTGCTGAAAAACATCTACAGTGCTACCAAGATTATCATGACAGCAAAAAAATCCAAACCAAATCACTCAGCTTCTGTTATATTAACTTATATTGAGGATAATTGTTAGTGACAAAAGGTAGAAAATAACTGGAAAAGGAAAGAATTGGTATCACAGAGAAGTGTTCTAAGTTGAACAGCAACATACTATGAAAGGAAAACAAAAAAGTAAGTAACAGGACATTAAATGAAAAGATGCAAAGTAAATCTATAAAGATGAAAAAGAGTGTTTATATAAACAGTGTAAAATAACTTCATGCCGTGATAGTAAAAAAATTTAATTAATTAGATGCAAGTTAAAACAGGTTATATAAATAAGACGACAGTCTGCAGCATATCTGAAGCATGTTTCCATCTTTTTTTGCATCTGCTTCCCCTCCTCAGGCAATTGAAAGTCCATAAAGCCATCTGCCTGAGTTTGATGATCGCAGAGATATTAAACTCATGCCATCAAAGTCCAAGGACAGTCTTGTGCTGAATGCTTGTTCATTTTACTCATTATAAATAGATTTCTTGCTGCTAGCCAAGTACCTGCATTACTGTCCATTCAGAAGCTCATGCTTGCTAAATTCTACTACAGCCATGGCTGCCCCTGTGCAAATGAAGACATAGCTGCTTTGAAGCTGGAGGCTTGACAGGAGAATTTCCATCTTTAGCAAGAGAGACAAGAAACACCGGAGAACCTGCAGATAAGGCTTTCAGAAACAGCTAATTATTGCTTTACAATTCTCCCCCAAAAAACAGTAGAGAGAAATATTTATGATTTTTTTCTTCAGTTTCCTACCTCACTATCATTGCTGTCAGCATGGAAAACAAATACATTCTATTAACTGTTATGGGCTTTTGAAAGCTTATGGAGGAACCTGCCTGAATTGATATTGCGCGAGTTTCTTTTGCAGCTGCTGCTTGAAGACCTAAACCCAGTGTCCACCGTGACTGTCAGCTTCCGACAGACTAAACACCCGCCGACGTCCTTTCCTGCCAGACCTTACTAGAGGAAAACACAGCGATATATCATACGAAGGCTATAACAATGAAACAAGGAAAGGAAACTGGAATGAAGACAAAGGATAAATGTTAGAGTAGCAACAAGAGTAAGTGACAAGGACACATCCATAACTGCTGGTATCTTGGATACAATTTGACGCCACACAAAGAGTCTTACAAGTTTGGGAAATACTTCCGAAGCTAAAATTGTTCCTTCTTTAGAAATAAGTGAGTTTAACTGAATTTAATTTATAGCTTACCTATCTGGAAATGTTCACAATACCGTTTGTGCTATGCCTAGCAATACCAACGGCACTTACGCTGAGGAGGGACTGGAAGGCATTTATCTGCATTACAATCCACTCACGTGCTTTAGAGTCTTGAGAGAAGCTACTGCAAATTCTGGTGACAGACTTACTCTAATTGGTACTGGCCAAAACTCTAGGAGGTGCACTATCGTGAAGGTGAGAATACTTCAAACCGTTCAGCACTACTGTTCTATGATATGAAACTGAACACAGCCAGAGTGGTTTAGAAGATAGCAGCAGTTCAGATGATGATGCTAGGTGCATAAAGTTTCTAGAACAGAAGCTTTCTAGAAACTAAAGTATTTCCTCACCTAGTTAGAAAAATTACTAGCATCATAAAAAAGAAGAGATCAAACCACATTTACATTACTGATTATGGAGGGAAAAGACGGGGATGGTTTCACAGGCTCTCCATTCTTGATTAATCATCTTCTCCTTGACATGTATCAATTTTATTTTATAGACTGGAATCCAATATATCCTCTGCAACAAGGGACTGCCCTTTGTACTTATTTTAGACCCTTTACCATCAATATCTGCCAGAAGGGTGAAATACAGCAGAAGTGGCATAGAAGATCAATGCCTTCTGAAGTCCTCAAAATCCATTGCTCCAGTGTAAACATTTTCTTAAATATTCTTAAGTATTGAAGCCAATTGCATTTTAAAGCTTAAGACAGCTTCAAAAGTGGTAAAATACAGCGTAGATGAAATTAGACATACATAGTGCTCGAAGACTTAACTTACAGTAAAACAGCTTCTTTATCTTAATCCTTGGCATATACAAAAATAAGCACTTTAAAGAAGTGCATAGTTCCAGCAAGTGTAGCCAAGAGACTGACTCTAAGCTCAGAAGCTTGATGATTAAAAGCTGCCTAGCAAGAGAACATTATCTTATGCATAGTAACACTTCAAATGCACATGTTAATTTAAAAAAAAAAATTAAAAAATCATTTAAAAACAAAGATAAAAAAAACCTCACCTGACAGCAACATCTGCAGAACCTTATACTGTGGTTTTTCTGTCTTGCTAGGGATTCTGCTTTCTTTAAGAGATGACTTTTGCTTTTCCAATTTTAAGGAATGGAGAACTTGTAAAAGGCTAAACTTAATTCCTAAATGCTGCAAATGGAGGAGCTGCTAGGCCTTAAAATATCCGTGTCATGAAGTATTGTGCAATTATTAGGTAGGACAGTTGATAAACTCGGGAATCGTTAGAAGAGTTTTACTTACGATAAAGCAGGTAATGCAACTATTGTTCTCTTACCATGACCAAAACATGCACAGGAGTCACATGATTTCATGTTAGCTCAGTTAACCTCCTCCCTCATGTTAAGAACCTGCGGGACTGACTGATGCAGGTGATAGCAAGTGAAGTATTTTTACAAAGCACCGAATTATTTTTTTCTGTGATACATTTTGGAAGCTTTTACTATTTAACTGTTAATATATACTCTACATTGTAACACTGCTTTCTCTCAACTAAGTTATGCACTTTGTCTTTAATGGGTCATTTATCACTGTTTTAGGTAATTCAGTGTGTGTTTCAAATCTCATTTCCTGAAATGACTCTGTGAAGGTACCATCTCAAATATATCAAAACTGAACAGTTAAGATCTGTTGATAATATCTTGGGACACTCTAATCCCAAGTTTACAGAACAAACAGCTGTTGTGGTTTAAGATGTTTGTTTAAGGAATGTAGCTGAGGTAGTCTCCTTGAAGTCCACACACACACACCTCACCTCTATCTTCTCCGGCCTTCTTGAGTGAAGTTCCTGAGCAACCTAGCACATGCTTCATGGTCACCAACCTGAGCAGTTGCAGAACAAAGAGGGGAGCAGGGAAAGAGGGAAGGACAGAGAGCTTGTAGGCTTGTGTGACTGTGTTTAAAATGGAACGGAAAATAAGGGAGACTCAAATGTGACAGATGGTGGCAGTATTCAAGTGCTACCTTAGGGCATAAAAGAAATCTCGGTAACTGATTGCTGTTCATCAGCTACTTGTTCCTTCTCCTTGAAGGAGCCATTTCACATCATACTCTGCTGTGAAGCAGAAGGCTTGCAAGTCAGTTTAGTTTCAGTTGTCCCCAACACAAGTTAAGGGAAAAATCACATTGTTTTACACCGAAGTGTGTGGATATCAACGCATTTTCTGTAAGTCAGCTGAGTGGTCCGTAAGACCTAATATAACACAGACAATGGTCAAGAAACTATCATGTATTTCAGCAATGTACTTCATGCAGAAGCCTACAGAACAACTCTGTGGACATACCGAACAGATAGTCTCGCAGTCATGCTCCTGGCAAGAGTTTCCAGTATAGATCACGGTTACGTATAAATACCATAAAAGGAAGAACATTAATAAGAACATTACAAACTTGCAGTAAACTGGTCAAATCAGTTAATGCAGAAATGGTCCTGGGAATATTGATCTGACACTCAAGACTGGCAAAAAAAGTGTCAAAACTCCCTGTGCTGGAGAGCCCAACCAGCCCAGCCAACCCAGCTCCAAGGATTTCAGAATCCTCTCCAGTCTATACTAAGGACCTTGAGACACTGTCAGCCATTTATCTATAACCTGAAAACACCACTTGTTAATTATTGGCTAAACTGCAAGAGTAGATGGATTCAGACCAATGAGCAGCTTGTAAAAAAAAATATTCACATTTACTGCTTTAGTCTGATTATAGGAACAGTTTCCAGGCAGCAACGAGATTCTTCTACAAAAAAACCCTGAACTATAAGATACACTGCAACTATTCACCAAATATATGTTGCTATTAATATTTGAAGCATGTCTGAACTAATAATTGGTCCTGCAGACAATCACATACATGGCAGGGATGCTTGGGCCTAAAGGTCAGAGTAAATATAGTCTGCAGCAAAATCCCTGAGGCACATGCAGATCAGATGCCCACACCAATTGTCCTACTGCACCAAATCACCTGCTCATGCACATACGGTCCCTGTCTTCCTCTTTGTTACTGCTATCCAAGTAGAGATAGCAGAACAAAATCCAGGAATTGAGCTTAAGAGTCATTCCTGCAACAGGCTAATGCGAGTTGTTGACTTGGGACTGAAGCAGCTGATCTTCACGTACATTTCCACTGACTTTGCTGAAGGTTACTACCTTCGTAGTAGTTAGAGCACAGAACTGTATCCTCGCTAGGCTTGCGAAAGCATCTACATTAGTGCACCAAGATCCTATGCAACAAACCCAGACTCACTCAAAGACTGTTTTCCTGCATTACGCATGGCGTTTTGAACATACTTTATGATTAAGCCACAAGGAAGGTCATACTAAGTGTGGACAGTTCATGCAACTGAACCGCAGGCTGAAACCAGATAATTAGAAAAAAACCCTTCCTGGGTTGTTTTTTTCTTTTTGTGTGTGTGTGTGTGTGTGTGTGTGTGGGTGGTTGTTTTTGTGTT
>JAAGNO010031065.1:35563-78698 GCA_033439905.1 Ceryle rudis
CCTTCCTGGGTTGTTTTTTTCTTTTTGTGTGTGTGTGTGTGTGTGTGTGTGTGGTTGGGTGTTTTTGTGTTTTGGGTTTTTTTGTTGTTGGTTTTGTTTGTTTGGTTTTGGTGGCGTTTTGTTTTTTAGACAGGATCTTATGTTACGCAAGTGCCAATATGCTGTGTAAGGAGATTTTAAATTTGTTAACTACAGACTGTGATTATTCTTCCACAAGCCTCTGTCTTTTTATTCTACATGAGCAATTCTGTGCTCTGGATCTACTCAGTTTTTCATAGAAAACAGACTATATACACTTGAAAGACCTCTGTTTAAAGCATATTGTATAGTCTCGCTTGGTATTTCTGTGAACTAGCACACTGCTTGTGGCAACAAAAGTAATTTAGATGTTTTTATTTTCATGTCCTTTATCACAGTCTCCTCTTAGCCACTATTGCTAAGAACTTGTAATTGCATTTCACTTCCTTATCACAGAGGATTCAAATACAGCAAAGGACATTGGAGATGAGCCTTTTAACACTGCTGAGGAGAAACATGTACTCAAACAATTGTTTTCTTGTACTGCAAACCCATCTTGAGACTTGACAATGATACTTCTTCGTGTGACCACCACATATCATCCAGGCCATCAAAAGACTGGATAACAGCAATCACTTATTACAAAGAGAAACTAAAATAAGGTCCTTCCAAAGCTTTGACTAGATTGCATATAGAAAAAATATTCCAAATTTTATTCTGGAATTATATATATTCAGAAATATTTTGACTTTATGTTAGCCTCTCAGTAACAGATGCTTTTTAATCTGGTCTGGGTGCTAAAATGCTTAACATATCATCCCTGAACTTCATAGACAGCCTTTGCTTACCCTTTCTAGCAGCATTTCTTGAAGGGATAGTCTGGACTTACAACGTGCATTGATCTCCTGACACTGTTTAGTGAAACACACAAAACACCACATGCCTAACAAAAATTGAGTAATTTCCTGTAGGACTGCAAAAATGTTTATATGGAAACCTCACATAGGTGTAAAGGCAAAATGATACATCTTAAAGGGGGAACCGGAACAATCAGAGCGATCAGCACTGGGAGACGAGGGGGCTGTTTGAAAAGGTCTTGAGAATCAGATTAGCTCTATTGTTTTATAGTAAAAATGAGGCAGAGTAGGTCAGTTCTAGCATGAAAGCATTTCAGTACACACCCTTCAGAATTTACTTCTTGTTTAGACTCCAGCTCGAGGCTTTACCTCACACAGAATTTGCACTCCGAACACTGTTACAAGATTCTCTACAAACACTACACAAAAAAACCACCAAAAAAAAAAAAGTATGAAGCTGTTCTAATGCAACAAGAAGTCCCAGCATAAACAGACCCACTAAATGTACCGACCAATGCAAACACGAGGTAGCTACATTCATGAAAGTTACATTGTCAGCTTATTTACATGGCAGCTTCTTCTGCACCATTGAAACAGCCTCCTCCAGTGTGGTGGTGTTCAGCCAGGACAGTGTTATTGCAAAAGCTTTACAGCATTAGCATCCTAAATAACTATAAAATATTTCACATCTGACCCATTCTTACAAACGAAAATAAATATCAGCTAAACATACAAAAGCAAATCTCACTCAGTTCAAAAAAGATGCTTCATGTGGAGATCAACTGATCCACCATGGTGAAAGGTTAACAGTTTACATTACAAATTTATACAAAGCAAAATTTCAGTTTAAAAAAAATGTATCAGAAAAATCAACATTTGAAATTGTATGTGATAGGAGACAAGTCAGACAGGAAGGACATTAATTCACCAGTGCTTAAAAATTACTGCTGAAAGATGACAAGTATTAACTAGATTTCCAGAAAGCTGAAGAGACCATTAAAATCTGCACCACAATTCACTTTGATTGGTTTAGTTGAATGATCAAGGGAAAATCATAAAGCCCTACATCCTTCAGTGCCTAGGCTGAAAATCTTGATTTAATACCTGATGGGCTCTGTGCAGCAGAAGGAGTGGATGTTGAGCTCGCCGTCACCGAATCACAGCGCCCAGTACTGCTGCTGGAAGGTGATGGTGATGAGAGTGGTGATGGATTGTGCTGATTTATACACTGGGCTACAGCAAAGCCTGCAAAACAGGACATTAAAGTTTGAGTTAATTAGCTTGAAGGAGTTAATATATATGACAAATCGAGAAAATATAACAGCAAACATTGCATCAAAGTGGTGCTAATTTTGTGTAGTGACCCAGAGGATGCACCCTTCCACCAACGTCTTGGAAGCCTGAAAATCTGAACGCATCTTTCTTGCTGAAAACATGCTACAAATGCTGTCTGACAAACAAGAAAGTAGTGGTTAAGGGATTCGAAAAGATTTGAAAACCTAAGACCTTCCATAAACAGTCAAAACATATAAAAACTCTTCGGTACTTGATATAGTCAAGAAAGTCACAGGTCACAGACCTCAATGTGCTAAGGAAAACAGTTCAGTCAAAAGTGAACAAAGCACCTCTCAGATAGAAAGCCTGCGCAACTTTTTTTTTTTTTTTATTGTAGAGATAACTTCAGAAATTTTTAATCAAATCTATTGCTGGCAATTGGATTTCATCCACCTTCTTCAGAGTAAAACTTTTTCCAGTCTGAAGACTATACAGTGTCTGACAGCACTTTTTAACTATCTCTTCTCTGTCTTTCAGTCTATTACTTCCTCAAATTTTTCACATTGGAGCATCTTCTTTCCTAATATAATACTGCACTCATTCCTTTCTCCTTCCTCTGCAACCCCCTACTTCAGTCTTCAATACGCCTTAACAAAACAAACAAATCTTATTTTTATTTCCTTCCCTACTCACATACAATGACTCATGGACTTTCAAGATGCAGTTTCAGAAAGTATTGAGGACCTGCAGCAGAGGGAAATCCATCTGAAGTATGCAATTTTGGAAAGAAGCACAAGGAAGGAATTCAAAGACCTGCTTTCTCAAACTTCAGAAGAGAGGCTGGAATATGGAGCAAAGGAAACAAAACAAAAAAAACCCAGCTGGTGTTTCAAAAGCATGTTACTTTAACCAAGTTGGGGTTTTTTTTCCTTCCTTAAGGAGTCACGGTCTATTGTATCTGACATACATTTCTGTTTCTTGTTTAAAACATCTCGCGTCTTCCAACAACTGTTAAGATTTTCTTAAGGCTTATATTCCAGGTGTGTTTATCACTGCACATAAGCATCCTCTGCCTTTCAGCAGACTTTGGATCAAGAAAGTCAGAGCACTTAAATCTTGCATCAACCTGCTTCCAAATTATCAGAAGAATGTTAGCCAGTGACCCTATAAAAGGTCCAGGCTTGACAACAAGTTTTCTTTTGCACTACACCCGTGGTGTCAGTTTCCCTTCTGAAATAGAACCTATGTTCTTACAAGACTGATGTCGTATAGTGTTGCAACTCTTACAAAGATACTTTTGCATTTCTGTTCATGTGGAGGCGAAATAATGATCAAGCGTATGACTTCAGCACTTATAATCTGTGCATATCTGAAATTCAGCATTGAATTTAATGTGAAATTATCACAAGTGAGATGTGTCAACCAGACACATTGCTATAAGGCAATATGAAACATAAGGGTGTTCATAACTACAAGCTCAGTATAGAATACCAAGGCTTGCAGAGAAAATACACGAGTTCTGAAAAATTTCAGACATTATTTTCACGCACTATGTTGATCGCCATACGTTGAGGAACCCTGCTTTAGGATGACCTGCTAAGTCGCTTGTGATGATACTGTTTGAACAAGTCAGGATATCTCCCCTGAGATTAAAAATCAGTCAATTGCACAAATCTAGTGGTTGTTTTCCAACTTTGCTCTGATTTTTCAAGTGAATTTTTAACAGAATTTTCATAGTTTTGTTGTTTTACAAGTCAGTGATTGAATCTTGAACTACAACGGTATTATAAAAAAATCAGAAGAATCAAAACCTTAAAGGTCTAGCGTATACTAGCATAGTAGCATTCTAACATTAAAATACTGGGGAATTACCTGCTACAATTCACATGACCTGAAAGTAAAGCTCAGGAATTGTCTTTCCCACACAGGTCCAGCGAAGACAACTTTTTGCCTTCACTGCATAGTGAATACTGAAAAGTATCTGACAAGTAGGCAAAAGAGAAAACGAATGCAACACAATTTTTTTTTATATAGGGAAATATATGGCACCAGTGGATGACTCATCACAGAGGATCTCCTGTATGGGGAATCTGCTGGTGCTGTGCAGCAAACTGAGGCAAATTTAAATGGAGTAATTTAAATGGGCCTGTTACAAGAAGCATATGAAGGCTTTAAAACAGATGTGACAGGTCGGGAAAATGCTGTTAGCAGCAACACCTACTACAAGGGGAAAAAACCCAGTAACACAATGCATGAGGAAAGGAAGACATGGGGAAAAAAAGCCTAACAAACCTCAATCTTGTTAATAATCTGATTTAATTTGCAGTCCTACATCCTACCCTCTACCTCCTATGCTCACACTCAAGAACTGGACTCAAAACTACTTGCAGAAACACAATGATATCTGAATTGCCATAGTACTCAAGTACTAGTTTTAGATGGGTGAATATAACTTTTTTTTTCTTATTTTAAGCTACACTTCATTACACCCAAGATGAACACCACTTGAAAAAATGAAACATTCACCATGGCAGAGGACATGTTAGTTAAAACCAAAAGAGTTAAGCAGCTAATTATTCCATAAATCTAAATAAAGCCATTGTATTTTATTTCAGAAACCAAACTGTTTGATCTTCTAAAATCATTTAGATAAGTTACTGACGTTACAGTGACGCCTGATAGTCTGCAAAATAGTTAACCACAAACTAAACTACCTCAAATGTGAAAGACTTCTGATACATGTAGTTTTTACAGCAAATGTGCATTAGTTATTCATATATACTTCATATTTTTAAATACCAATTAGGATAAGAATCAAGGAATAATCAATGGACTCGTGACCACAGAAGCAAGGCAAAGCCATCTGTTAAAGTGAATTGAAACTTGGTTTTGGAACAGCTCACAAAGCCACTGGTGTATAAATGCTTACATCAGTATATTTTGTTTCCCTTACAGTTCTGGAGAAAGCTGTACCCATCCAAGGCTTTCTATAGTCACAAAAGGTTTGCACTTCAAGGGAGAAGAAATCTTCCACCCTCACCAAAATAGGAGAAAAAGTAAACAAGGTTTATTGTGATAATCATTGGAAGCCATCCTGATTCAGCCAGACTGTCTGCCTTGAGGCTCTGCAGAACAGCGCTCAAAGACCTGTGTCCTTACACCGAAGCACTTGCTTGCAAGTGATCTTACATATTTTCTCTGCAAGGGAAGGATTTCAAGTGTGCCACAGGAAGGTAATTTAGATAGGAGGGAAAAGATAAATCTTAATCATTGAAAACACTGTAACTGAGGAACTACTGACCAAGGACAAATATTCTAACCAGAAAACTCCTTCAGGAAATATCTGCAAAGAAAAGGTGACCAGAATTAATCATGGCAACAAAATCAAAGTAACACTCAGAAGGTTCTAGAGGTGCCTTTATTACTACTTTATGACTCAAGTTGTGGTAGAAGTTAGTTACAGACACAGGTATTTCCCCTTTCCAGTAGTCATGATTGTGCTTCAACCTATCTAAGACTCAGTAAGATACTACAGTAAAGATGTACCTTCTAAAATCCTTGGAGAAGATCTTATTTTCATAATCACTGCTTCCTAAGGCTGTGCTTCTTTCAAAAAAATATGTATTAACAGTTATCCTTTTGCCATGTTATACATAACGGCAACAAAATGTCATGCAAAAATTTCACACCAAAACCTGACATAGGTATAAGCACACCTTGTATTGGCTAATATTAAGAATTTTTTTCCAACTTTTCTCCCCAAATCTTATTATCATCATCATCATATACTAAGGTATTAACAAGGGAGAAAACACTAAGAGATCTACTGATTAATTTTGCTTTCAAAAATATATCTTCTCAGTAGGAAAGCAACCACGCTTTTTTACATATTTAGATGTACATTTTGCAGGAAATTGTTAAGATTTCCCTTAAGACAAACTGAGCATATAAATCTCAGTATATAGATTGGATTTTTCACCTATTTTCACAGGACACCCATCAAAACTGCCCCTTTCTTCGAAAGCCATGTAATTCTTTATTTACATAGAGTGCTTCAAAAGCATCTTATGAATACATAGCCAATATAGTAGATGGTGAACAGTCCAGCCAACTAAACCACCCCTGAAAAGCTCTGACAGTCTGGTGAAGGTCATTGGCCTAATATAGACCCTGAAGTATATTCATGGTCATGACTTAATGATCATAAAATTGATCAAGGGAAGGATTTTGCTTCTGTTCTGTGGTAAGAATTGCCCAGCTTATCAGGCCAGTCATCTGGGATAACATCATCATCGCAGGGCATTTGCACAGCCCATACTTTATGAAGAGCATTGACGAGGATGTTCTGAAGCGTGGTCTGCTGTATTCTTGTCACCTTACACTCATCTTGCATAAAATCTGGTTTTAAGCTGTAACAATCCTCATCCTCTTCCCCCCACCTATCAAGAAGCACTTTCAAACCACATTTTAACTTTGGACCATGAAACAGTAAAGCAAAGTGAAGAAGAGTTTGACTACAATAAGGTGTCTGCATGCTCTCTAGTGAAATACGTACAGCTTTACATATGCACTGTGATAGAAATCGAACCAAAACAGACTGAAATAATCATTCTTGAAAATTCTAAATTCATTGAGAAGAGGGATTAGGGACCCAATTCAACAGTTACACTAAAATTCTCCACACTGAAATTTGCAGGAGGGCAGAAAACATTTATATCATTGTCAGTTTCCTAAACTCACAATGGCCATACAGCACTGACAGCTAACGTGATTCTACTAGAAAAAAAAAAGTGATATAATCTTCTAGAAATATTACCAAAACCACAGCTCTCCTCTAAATCAGCAAAACCACCTTCACCATGGGAATGCATAACTCATTTCATACAAATGCAATCAAATTAACAGACTATACGAGCTTTGCTATTGAACACCACTTAAGGTTGTACCATTAATAGATACATTAAGCTAAATAATTGAACAATTTGCAGTTAAGTACCAATCACCTCAAGCCTGATTAAGGGATAAACACAGACTCCTATGCAAAACATTCAGAACTAGGAAACCTCATTCATTCATTGGGAAGATAATGGGAGAAGGAATAAGCATTTCTTATTTATTTTGTGATCAAATATAAACCAATATATTAATCTATTTTTATTATTGGCTATTATGAAATGCATTTCAAAAATGCAGCATCTGAAATACTTTGTGTTCTGTGCCTGGTTATTAACAACTTATTCCTCTGGATTTGCATGTACATACAATGGAACCCTGCATTTCCTGAACTCAAATTAAGTAGTAAGTATGTGGTGGTTTTGAACAAACTACCATGTCACACCACCCACAATCCTTCCCTCCCCCAGTCCCCACTAAAAAAAAAAAAAAAGAAAAAAGAAAAAAGAGCATTAGCAGATTAAATCACTTGTTATGAACACAAGTGCACTCCCACAGAAGGTGGATTCTGAAACAGTAACACTGGCATCTTTTCAACCACACCTTTTCCATGGAAGTCATGTCAAATAAGGAAATACACTCCTGTCATACAATGTACACTTGTCTTTTGAAAAACCTGACCAGCAGTATAAATACATTTACGATTTCTGCTCACCAGACTCAGGACTTGGGCAAGCTGAGCTCCAACCCAGTCCTAAGGCAGTAGAACATCTGCTTTCTAAGTAGAGCATTTGAATTTTGAATCACGGAATCACGTTTAAAAAGAAATGCTGACTTTTGAGAAATGATTGGTGAGTAGCAGTGACAAGATTGCATCTTTTTGTATAACACAGCAAAATTAGGTACGTTCCAGCAGTATGAGATTTGACTTTAAAAAAGATTGAATCCAAAAGGAGAAAAGTTCACCATCCGGAAAAATAACCAGCGGCAGAGAAGTCAATCTGTGAAGCAGACAATAAGGAGACAAAGTGCTCATTGATTTAGAATCGTTCCTCTAGTCTAGTCTAATGTTTTAGGAGTAGCTGGGGCCCTTTTTACTCTTGCTATCTCTGAAGGAACCAAAGCAGTGCACAGTATCCCAGCTGATTTTACTAACTGGCAAGAAGACGATCATATACAAATTATAGAAGGAACCATGCACAACTGACAGAAGTGTTGCATAAATAATAAGTACGTGAAACATGATTTAAACTAACTCAATTTGTAAAGGAAGGCAAAGTATTAAGACACTTCCAGGGTTTTTGGAGAAACTGCCATGTATTTTGCTCACAGCACACCTGGAATACACACCCAGGTATTACTTGTTTCTCTAGGAGTAAGATTTTCCATAAGCCTCATCCTGGACTCGTGTGTTCAGAAACATATCATTGTAAGCTTTTCACTGCTCATCCAGGTTACAGTTCAGCTTTTGCAGATACAACTCACAAAGCAAAAACTGCTTGAAAATGAACACTAATCTTACCTGGAACTTTGTCAACAGATGCAAAAACAGAGCGTTGTACTGTAGGATCACTGCTACCACGTCGGGACTGCTCATAAAATCTAAATGGAAGATGCTGGGCTGTAGCTGCAGAGCTGTGTCCAAAACCCATAACAACTTCAGTTGAAGGCTGAACAGGGAGATCCAGGAGAGCTATGTTTAATCACAATTGATAATTTTTTGTTACTCAGAAATACATAAAAGGAAGAGTAGGTGAAAGTAAAATGTATAGCTGGCTCAGAATCTTAAAATTAAACCAGATTGTTTAACCTAAATTGCCTTGGACAATTCAAGTGACGGAGATAGATGGTGTCCTTTTTCATTTGCCCACCTATTTTTCTTCCCGTATTTCAGTTTCCTTTTTTACACTCAACAATTCATTCAGTCTACTGGTAAGCTTTAGTTTATCCTTCACTCACTCAATATTCAAGTAATATTTTAATCACTCTGCCGTTTACTCAAATTAATTCTTTCCTTCATCTCTTCGCATGCATTTCCTCCAAACACAGAAATCTAGCTGCTGATACTTCACTTAATATTTTGGATTGCTCATCGTCACCACATCCAAGCATGAAGAGTTATCATCAACACCATCAGGACACCATCCAGCTCAGGACACAGGCAAGCTGAGCTCCAACTCAGTTCTGAGGCAGAATGACACCTGCTTTTTAGGTAGGGCATTTGAATTTTGAACCACTGAATCACATTTCAAGGGAAATGCTGCGTTTTGTGGTAACAGGACCAGACTCCTTTTTCATCCTTTCTTTGATGTGACTATTGTTAAATATGGAAACACTTACTTTACTTCAACAAAAGCTACTGCTTGAAAACTAAGCACTGGTTTACAGTTTTCTGTGGCACACCAATTCTTAGATTTCTCTAACACATCCTAACGTTACACAGTGACTTGCTATGACATACAAGTCTTGTTTCACAGAATGACTGCAAAATAACCACTCACCTGCTATTCTCTGCATTTTCATACGCCGAGCTTGGATACGGCCTTTCGCGAGACGTTGTTTTGCGATAATGCAGCGAATATGATCAGAAAAAATAAATGTAGCTTGAAGGATCGGGAAGGGCTTAGAATGAGGACTTGAGGCAGGCTTGTGAATTACTATGTTCAGAGCTCTACTGTCATCCTCTACTCCTGTCACCTGCATATCCTAAAAAGAAACAGAAGGCAAGTAGCTAATGAAAAAGTTAGCATTTCTAAACTCTAGTTTAAATATCAACACTAAAAGAAAAGGACTGTGCAAGTTGTACAACCTTGGACTTAGTTCTTCAGAAATTGGTACTCAGAGATAAAGTCAGTTTAAAGTTCAACTGAGTTGTGTGAGCATACTGAATTCTCAGGAAATAAAAACGCTGTTGGTTAGGGCAAGAGAGACATAAATGAGAGAAACTTCTTCAAGCTTCTGAAATGAATTACATAAGCACATATCATTCTGAAGTTACAACATGTCACCTTCTCTACCCATGCAGGGAGATCAGAACTCTAGGAGAGTTCATTTCTATGCCACTTTAGGAAAATGCATGGGATTCAATCCTAATTGTAGGTGACTTCAGTGTTCAGATGAACACAGCCCAATGTATATTGGGGAAGTTCTCATTTTCAAGCGTGCCTCTAGTTATCTATGTAAACTTCTCCAGAAAACCAGAAATAGTTTAAAAGACAGGAACCAGAAAAAAAGACTGTTAACCAAAGAAACAAGTAAGCATGGTACAGGGCTAAAATATATAAGCTAATATTGGTGTTGCTATTTAACCAACATATATGTAGATTTTTTTTCAGCTCAAAAAAAGTAACCAGCCAAAATAAAACTTCTCTTACCTGCAAAAGGCCTGCAAACTTAACTACTCCCCATCCAAGTCTGGCAATATCTGGCTCAACCAAACTCATCTGGTAAATATCCACAGCCAGGAATCTCTGCACCTGACCCCCATCCTTTGTTATGACTGTACAAGCAATGAGATCACTGTTATCTGAAGGAAAGAAGGAAGGAAAAAAAAATTATATACCTAAGTTAAGGAATTTGGGTTTTGGTTGGTTTATATATTAACATTTTATGTTGCATAAAAGTCTTTACAACACAAGGTTTGGGGGGTGTGTATTTTTTTTGTTTGTTTTGGGTTGTTGTTGGCTTTTTGTTTGTTTTGTGAGGGTTTATTTTTTATATTTATTTTGCATTTCCCTATCACATTTATAGGAACATAGAAAGGGACAGATATATTTTAAGAACAGTGGTTCAGATATCTTACATTTAAGATGTGGATTATATGCCCTTTATGATCTCATCACCTTCATTACCTTTTAGAATAAAAGGTCACTTCATTTCAGAGGTGAAATTGCAACAGTGTCGGTATCTCTCACTAAGTGGAAGTCTCAAAAGGTCAAGCAATCCCAAGCACCGATACAGGCTGGGCAGTCACTGGCTCGAGAGCAGCCCTGAAGAAAAGGGCCTGGGGGGACTGGTGGATGGGAAGCTCAACATGAGCCATCAGTGTGCTCTTGCAGCCCAGAAGGCCAATCGTAACCTGGGCTGCATCAAGAGAAGCGTGGCCAGCAGGTCGAGGGAGGTGATTCTCCCCCTCTACTGCACTCTCCTGAGACCTCACCTGGAGTACTGTGTCTGGTTCTGGAGCCCCTATTACAAGAAGGACATGGATGTGCTGGAACATGTCCAGAGGAGGGCCATGAGGATGATCAGGGGCTGGAGCACCTCTCCTATGAGGACAGTCTGAGAGAGTTGGGGGTGTTCAGTCTGGGGAAGAGAAGGCTCCGAGGAGACCTTATTGTGGCCTTTCAGTACCTTAAGGGGGCTACAAGAAAGCTGGGGAAGGACTTTTTAGGATGTCAGGTAGTGGTAGGAACAGAGGGAATGGATTAAAACTAGAGAGAGGTCGATTCAGGTCAGACCTTAGGAAGAATTTCTTCACCGTGAGGGTGGTGAGGCACTGGAACAGGTTGCCCAGGGAGGTGGTGGAAGCCCCATCCTTGGAGATTTTTAAGGCCAGGCTGGATGGGGCTCTGAGCAACCTGCTCTAGTGGGAGGTGTCCCTGCCATTGGCAGGGGGGTTGGAACTGGATGTTCTTTAAGATCCCTTCCAACCCTGACAATTCTATGATTCTATGTTGAAAGATCACAGACAGAGTCCTACAGCATTGCACACAACTGCATCTACCTCATCAGAACCTGAAGCTACATTCTTAGACAAGTTGTGTTTCTAAAGGTCTGAAACCTGACTATTCTGACTGTTGGAAGACTTGACAATACACCAATGACATTCTAATAACCTGAACAGTGAAAGATAACTATCTTTATTAAACGCATCAAAAGCTCTTCATCCAAAAGTGTATCTGTAATTGCCTATATTTTACACATGCACATCTAGAATTGGAAACAGAGGTATACATCTAATGCATCCCTCCAGAAATCTCCAATACCTAAATTATTCTGCCTCTTGTTTATAATGGAAAATCTTGAAGTTATTATCAATGTTTCTAGGTCATGGGAAAACAAGAAAATGCAAGTGTCATTTATTCTGAACAGGCCTGGGGGTTTAGGTGTAACACACCAGAACTTTAACTGTGTTCTAATGTTATGTGCATCAAGGAATGAAGACCAGAAGCCTTCTGGTAGGAAGGACTGTAGCCAGGATTTAAATTCTGTCAAAGAGACTTGGAATTACAGTTGATAAAGGGAAAATACCTCTACAATAGAATTGCAGAAATGATCTGTGCATGTACCCAGTAGGGTAACAGTTCTGCTTTACACCAGTGCATTACTGCAACACTGTGCCAGCTGAAGTACACAGTTTTAAAGAAGGCGGCTAAAAGAAACTTGAAAGACCACCACAACAAAAACTGACATGACAGTTAGAAATATTAATCTTTTTTAAACAAAAAGCTTAATAATTCAACTAACAGTTCAAAGAATACATGAGAGGCGGGAAGATTTTAACCCATACATAAATTATACAGACATAAGAAATTTAATACAGGGCCAAGTCTACTAGATCAAAGCTATGAAGTGGCAGCAGTCGCACAGTGAAAATAATTGACTGATGCAACTACACAATTTTGGTAGTCTGTTCCTTCACAGGACAAAGTTTCTGATCAAGAACTAATGTTTTTCTTGGAATACACTTCGGTTCAAACAGAACTAGGTTCAGCAAAGTCAGCTGTAATGCACAGAATATACGCAATGTGTTTCTTCCAAACCGTAGGAACGGAATAAACAAAAAAAACCCCTATGAATATAGCTACTGAGAAGGAATTGATCCTCAAACAGTTGGTATTACTCGACAAGGATGGACTTTTTCTATGGCCTATCCTCTATAATGCATTAACTCTTCTAGCTGCTGTCTTTTTGGAAGTGGTTTCAGCAACAGGCATAAAATATTATCAGTGTTAATAATCCCTTAAAGCTTTCAATATAGATATGTTTCAAAATAGGACTCTGGAATATGTCTGGTTACTTCTTAACTTGGGACCCTTTATTTATTGCCTCTTTCATTCTTTAATCCAATTTGTCCATCAGCATACTTCATTTGACACTAATTCTTGGAACTATTCTTCTGAAGGCCCCTCCAAACAGATCATGGGAGGTTGCTGAATTTTGTGGATAACCTATTGTGAGATTCTCCACATATAGGCCACAACACCAAATAGAGTTGAGAAGTTCTTAAATACTTGATTTTGTCCAGTATTTATACAGTTTTTAGTCCGACAAGTAGATTAAAATGCTTGGAATTACTGCTATACAAATTCAACTGTGATTACAAAAATGCAGACTTAAGGTAAAGAAATCAAAGGGCAACAGTTGTTTTCTGTAACAGAAAGTTTTCATTTTAGATCTGACAAAAACTTAAAAGTAAAGCATTACTGTAAAAGTTTATCAAAGAACAGAAAGAAAAATTACTCATCTATTAGGCAATGGTTACAAGAATCCCTTGAGTTTATACAGCTGAATGTACCCCATTTACATGACTGTTTCTAGTTCACAGCTATTGAAGGGTCATAAGCTACAGTCATCCTTTATGACAAAACAGAAGAGAAAATGTGGTTAAACACATTTCCAGTGAACTGATCTGAGAGTACTTACAGCTAATGCTATAAACCAGTTACAGATACCCAACCACATTTAGATGAAAGAGTTTCAGGCTCAGTAACCTTCAGTGCTATTGAAATTTGATGTGGGGATTGAAGTGAACCAGAGACCGAATGGCTCACAGATGTGACACTGCTGCAAAAAAGCATAGTGTCATTTATGAGATTAAGAGCAATACCTCAGTTTTTCTCATGCAAAATCAAATCTTGTAAACAGATTGGACACTACACCTCCAAGACACAGATCCAGGATTTCTCTGGACTTCCTCCAAGAGAAATACAACTTTTAGGAAACACAGACTGGGGAAGGAGAGTTCAAAGACTTTGGCTGCCTGCAGCAAAGACGTATTAAGTGAAAATGTTGCACGAGCAGAGGCAACTATTTCCCTGGAAAGACTGTATTGCATGAAATCTTCATGAATGGAACAGTTACCTTATAAAATAAAAAATTCTTGCCTCCTGATGGTATTCAGGAACAAGTGGATGTTGGCATTTAAAAGGAGTATCTGCTGGAATTTCTTACAAAAGTGGTGATTTCCTCTCGGACGCTTCTCAAGTTTCAAGTGTGCTCAACGTTAACCATTTTCTTGTACCATGTGTTAGTACTCGCCAACTTACTAGTGTAGGCTAGTTCAGTTGTCAGAAAATCATAAAACCCATCATGAAACCATACTTACCTGTTTCATGACCATCTGCAAAATGCTCGAGACTAGTGTTTACTAGCACCTACAGTGATGCAGGAAGGCAAAACCAGATATGATACTCTCTTCTTCAAAGCATAAACCTAACATTACTATGTTTGCTAAAAATGCCCCCCTTTTTTTTAAACATAAGTGTAAATGCAGTTCTTTCATATAAGTGTGTGCTTGCACATAAAAAAGGATTTAAATAGATGCCTTTAAAAAGATATTTTGGTCTCTTAAATGCATTATAATAATATTAGAGAAGTGTACAGGAAAATAAGGTGTCATTTCAATAAAATCACATGATTCTGAAGCAAATGAGAATCGAGAAGAGTTTAATTTTCAGCTTGTGATGAGTCTCTGAATTTTAACACTGGCATAAAGTTCAGGCAGATCAGTTTTCAAATCAATAAATCCACTGATGTTTGCTTTGCCGTTATGAAAAGAGTGTCAAAAGTTAAACACCTTCTTAAAGGAAAAAGCATCTAGCTGTGACATTACAGAGAAAAAAAAAAATCAAAACTGTGTTGTTTATTAAACTGTATATAAATAAACTTCAGGATCTAAAGGGATGACAGCATGGAACAGGAGAAGCACTAGACTGATTATGTTATTTGGCTGGTACTGTACTGACACCAGAGGGAAAGGCTCTGTGCGAGAGCAATCACACCTGCCAAGTCTCTCAACTGGACAGAATTATCTGAATCTGATAACCCAGGTGGCAAATGAGGAAAACTTCTGGGGAGAACACTTTTCTGAGAGGGAGTATCTGCAGAAGCATGAGGATGACAAAGACCTGGTATTTTACTCACAGAAGTGTCATTATTTCGTACATCAGGGGAATTGAGATCAGCCTGTTGTTATACAGGATTACCCTTCACAGAAGAAGCAACTGAAAGACTATGCGTAAGCATTTGCATCAAGAATGCAACAAATCCAAAACCTAGGTGTTCCCATCAAGTACATTAAGTTGAAATTAGAGGACGTGTCTCTGGTAATACGCCTGCACTACACCTCAACTTACTCTCTTTTCCTCAAACATGACAACCTACTTATAAATGAGATAGCCAAGCCCCAAACATCAGTACTTCAGAAAGAGAAAGATGCAAAAATCTCTTTTAGCATACTTAAGTCTGGAAATTAAGTTTTTGAAAAGCCTTCATAGAAATTAAAAGCTAAAAATTTTAGTGTTATCTACCCACAGTGAAATCTCTTACTAAACTGCAGTAGGAAGCTTTCGTTTGCCTAGGCAACTTATGTTCAAATTAAACGATACTTATGCAAACCAACTGAACTAAGTTTCATTTTCCTGACCACAGTTACTTACAAAGTTACTGAATATGGACTCAAAAGGAAAGCTATATTCCTTTGAAGATATTTAATAGAAGAAACATGTATGTGCCCTATGATAAAACCTCCTTTCAACACCTGCAAATACTTTTGGGGGGGGGGGGGGAGTGAAAAGATTAAGCCACTGGTATCCAATAATGATATGAGAAGCACTGAGCACATATCTAAATAGAAAAAATTCCATGAAAACACTGGAGGGGGAAAAACCCCAACAAAATCTCACAACCCCTTTTTATTGTTAAGTTGGTCAAATGCTGAAACAGGTTGCCCAGTGGTGTTGGGAAATCTCCATCCTTGATGATATGCAAAATCTGACTGGTAAGGGCCCTGCACAACTTCCTCTAGCTGACCCTCTTTTGGGGTTAGGACTAGATTATCTTGAGGTTCTCTGCAAACTCAATTATTCTTTGTTAACTTTTTCCTCAGTCTTATTTAAAAAAAAATTACTATGATGGCCTCTATAAAGCTTGCATATTTGGGAGGGACAGAGTGAACAAGCAGACTGAACTGTCATGTTATGGGTTTGGGTTTTTTCAGCTGTAGCAAAGAAATAATGACGTTAAATGTACCATCTTTACATCTTGGCCATGGCATTTAAAACATTGTCACTAACAGAACCGGCAGCCTGCAGCGAAGCACCAAGGCTGTTAGTTTGAACTGCCAGTGAACACGGAGTGAGCTGCTGAACAAGATTAAAGAAGCCGCCTACAAGACGTACCTGCAAACTCACATGCAGCGTAAGGCCGGCAGTTATCGCGTAACAGGCGAGCGCTTCAAAAGCGTTTACAGTAAAAACAACAATACTGAGAAGTAACAGTGTATATCATTCTGGTGGCAGCATACCCAGCAATATGGAATGAACGTTCTGTGGAATACCTGACTCATTTCTAAATACATAGTGCTGCCAACCTTGCAACTACTTACACATTTACACTGAACATATGCACATCAAAATATTATTTTCTTTATTACAGGAAACCAGATGAAGGAATCCAAATCATTTCCGGGCTAATATTCAAACCCTGGAATATTTATTAACAACAGCATCTTAAAAAAAGCAAACAACAAAACCAAACAAGAAGTGTTCCAAATCCAGTAGAAGACAAACTTAATATGATCACCCTTGATAATCAATTACACAACAAGGTAACTATTTGGGCTTCTGAACTTTTTGTGGGGTTTGGTTTTTTTTGTTTGGGGTTTGTTTGTTTTTTTTTTAAAAAAAAAAATCAAGCCATCAATTTTTCCACGTCAGTATTTGTGAAACTGAAGCACTACTTACTCAAGTCAAGAACGTCATCTGTCTTTATCAGATCTTCCTCCCTTGTGAGCGGTAACTGAGTTTCTGGCTCATCTTGCAAATGCAGTGATAGCGAACGGAGCATAAAGAAAACTCTGATTGCCTTAAGAAATAAATAAAAAAAAAAATTAAAATATATCTACACTCAAAACTACATACCTCAACAGACTCTTAAAACAGACCAAATTTATTGTCATGCAGTATCTCTATTTTTTTAAACAGAGAAAGTAGAATGTTCACAAAGCAGACTGTAATTTCAAAGTTAGTTAGAAAAAGGCTATGGAAGAAGTTGAAACATGCTGTTTATTTTCAGTGAAGTAGAAGCAGCAGGGCTTTTATAAACTAGCACACTTACTCAGATTGTGACTGATTGGCAAATGATTAAAGAAGCTGTATAAGCAAAAGCAACAAGCTTAATTTTTTTTTTCAATCATTATTTTAAGACATTGTAGTTATAATACCTGCATGCTATAACTAACTACACAACCAACCTTTAGAGACTCTCGCATTTGACCTTAAAACAGTAGTAACCTTTCTGATTCTAGCTATCTACAAGTCTGAGAGAAAACAGTGAGCATTTCTGAATTCTTCTATTTGGTGTGCTCATCAAAACTAACCAGCTGCAATACAGTATTCTCAGATAATTTCATCTATATTCTCAGAAGGTCTGTATCAGGGCACAGCACTTTGAAAGTTGCACCACCAGCCCTAAGAAACTTTCAGTGGGAGTACTAGTAAATGAAAAGCTGGACACGAGCCACCAATGCGCAATGGCAGCCCAGAAGGCCAATCGAATCCTGGGCTACATCAAAGGAAGTGTAGCCAGCAGATTGAGAGAGGTGATCCTGCCCCTCTACTCTGCCCTGGTGAGACCTCACCTGGAGTGCTGTGCCCAGCTCTGGAGCCCCCAGCACAAGAAGGATGTGGACGTGTTGGAGTTTGGCCAGAGGAGAGTCACAAAAATGATTAGAGGGCTGGAGCACCTCTCCTGTGAGGACAGGCTGAGAGAGTTGGGGTTCTTCAGCCTGGAGGAGGCTGTGGGAGGACCTTATAGCAACCTTCAAGTACCTGAAAAGGGCCTATAAGAAAGCAGAGGAGGGTCTACTCACAAGGGTTTGTAGCTACAGGACAAGGGGTAACGGCTTTAAGCTAGAAAAGGGAAGATCCCTGGAGACATTCAAGGTCAGGCTTGATGAGGCTCTGAGTAGCCTGACCGAGTTAGAGATGACCCTGCTTATTGCAGGGGGGTTGGACTAGATGACCTTTAGAGGTCCCTTCCAACCGAATGCATTCTATGATTCTATGAACAGTTGCTCTGTGAAATTAGTATTTTTGTTTTGATTTAGAAATGAGTGACAAAGTATGCAAAGACTTGATAAAATGCCAAAGAACAATTATTAGCCCCTTATTGAAGGGCACCATTTATAATCCTCTTCCAGTATAAGAACTATACTTTTAGTATTATAAATTAAAAATAATTTTTCATTACTTCCAGTGTTGTTTTTGCGGGCCCCCCCCCCCCCCTTTCTTTTTTTTAAACTATTTCCTACATAGTAATTCTGAAACATTATTAGGAAAACCAAATCTAAATTGTTTCATCTTCTATTTCTAAAATCAACAAAACTGTGGCTCCCCTGAACCAGCGATGTGAGTGCTTGGCCAGCTATCATACCTGTGGTGCTTTCAGAAATTTCTGACAGAACAGGGATGTAGAGAGGAAACTCATCTATCGGGCTCTTCCATGAATTTACAACCAGAGCAGATGAATTTTGTAGGCCACTGAATTCTAATAGGTCAACATGATTATTTGAAGCAAAGAATGTCAAGGGTATCTAACTAGAATATATTATTAACAGTACCTTATGAATAACAGCAGAGTCATTTTATCATGGGAGATGATCTTTCTCATTTAGGGACATTGCATTCTAATGTATTGTGGATTTACTGAAATCAAACAGGATTTTATAAAGCAATTTTACTACCAGGCACTTCAAGAAGTATTAATGGTACTGGGTTTAAAAGTTTCCAAATTCAGTCAAGAGCAGCAACACCCTTGCATTTGCTCACTCCAAAACCAAACCCCACAATTCCCTCTCCCTCTAGACAGAGCATTAATTTTACTCAGATACATTCCCTATAAAACTAACATCACTCATCTCCAAACATGTATTCACACAGACTTCAGAACAACCTACAGGAGTATGCGTTGTGGTTTAACAGCGGAAAGAAAATTAGAACTTCAGCCTTTACAGCAAAACAAAACAAAAAATAAATCAAGAACATCAGATAAAAAGGGAACTACACACTGTGCTTCCTACAATAGTGATAGCTCTAGCAGTTTGCTAGCAGCATCAGTATAAACCCAGAAACATGCGATTTGTGACTTCCTATAACATTTTAATAGATCTCAACAGAACAGCCGAGCAGACTGTAATTTTTTTCAGTTGACTTCTGTTTTCTTGGGTAACTAAGAACAAATATGAATTGATATCTATATTAAAGAACTACACATTATGATGAGGTAATACTTTGTGCTGATTCCTTCATTTACACACACACACCGTGTGGAAAGAAACAGCAGTTTGCAGGGAAACCTACCATTATCTGATTTCATTCTCTTGAAACAGCATTCTCACAGGTAGTTCTAAACGTTCTAAGTCTTTGCTTGCTATGTACTCCAAGGTACAGAGTTTAAGACCCATACTGTTCATTACTTCCCAAATAAGCAGGTAAACGAGTTTCCATTATTCAGGGTGACTGGTAACCTGTACCATCTTTAGGACTATATAAATCAGAAGGAAGAGATGCAACCAACAAGCATTAACTGGACTGTGAACAATTTAAAAGAGCATCTGATTCTGGGCAGAAAGCTTGAAGAAGCAGTAGTAGCTGATTTCAGAAAACAGCCTAACAACTTCTGGTCGTTTTAAGTCAGAGGGGTTGGCTGTCTGGATTTTAGAGATGTGCCTTTGATAACTCGAGAGATATCTGATGTCTGAGACTTCCTCCTAAAGTTAAGAGGAAAAGAATTGCCACTTGAAGGGACTTTCTGTAGTAAAAGAAGAAGCGAGAGCCTAAAAAGATCTGATCTCTAAAAGCTGAAAACTCACGATACAAAGTATGGGACTTCTTCACTTGCTAGTGAAATAAAATTTGAGAACTTTTTTAGAATCATGCCATGGGATGCTCAGAATTGAATCACTACACATCTGAAACTGTCAGCAAAAAGGACATCCAGCAGGTCAAGTGGCAGCAGCAATGTCACAAGATACGCTGAGCTTCAGCTGCAGATTGTTATGGCAATTCAGCTCGAGAGGTAGCCCATCTGGAAGAAAGTAGCACTGGAATTCCAAGAAATTCTAAAACTTCTAGAACAATTTGATCAGGGGAAGGGGGACCAACGAGGAACATTCTGGGAGTTATTGCTGATGAGAAAACCCCTTCTATCTCAAAGAATTTACAGGAATATTTGTATTGATTTTTGAATTTCCACTAACAGTAGCTAAGCTGTTCCTTATTTACCACATGAAAAAGTCATCGAGCATTCAGTTTCCATTAACATGAATTTCTAAGTATCATTCTCTGCATTTTTGCTTTCTAAGAACAGCACTTTTCAACATAATTCACTGTACTTTCTCAGTTAACTTGCTGCGATAACAAAAGTTGTGTGACATAATAAGTAACGAAAAGAAAATCTGCAGGAATCTTCTGAAAGCTATGTTTTTTCTTCAAGAGCACTTGAATATACTTGTGTGGACACTTACATAAACGCAAAGCCACAGAACAGCGCTTTTCAAATAAGAGTGTCATGCAGTAACGCATCTACAAGCCTTGCTGTCAGTGCAAGGCTGATAGGACACTGCCAGACAAAGGCCAAGATCCCAAGAATCCTGTGTTGTTGCTGTTCAGGTCAGTATCACCTCTACAGATTGCATCAGTCAGAAATATATTTTGTTATTTTTCTCCTCACAATCAAGATCTCTATTATGATTTACTTCAGCAAGATGAACACTTCTGAGTAAATTTGTATTTTTTGCTATGTCTAGAAACACAAGCAATACGAAGTCAGCCAGCCTTGCAGCGGAGTTTTCTTACTACAAGAATGTAATGAAAGACAGACCGAGATAGGAGATCACAAAGGAAACTGACAATACATTAATGAGCGTCATCAAAATGCCTTTTTATGTAGATGCCTCCATGGTCTAAAAAATTAAAACCCCTGTGCAGGAACATATTGAATTGACTGGACACAAGGAATCTGAGAGAAAAAGTTTACCCACCGGGACGAGTACATATTATATACACCACACATAGGTCTGTCTTCAACAAGTCTTTATGATTTTGTGGATCAAGATTCCAATCAAGCAGCTTTCAAGGAGAAACATTTGTATTTCTAGAATTGTTTAAAGCTTTTGGCATCATTTTGTTCTGAATAAATGTAAGAAAAATAGTCTCACTCTTCGTGTTCTTTCCACATCTCCACAAGGCAGTCTTTTCACAAAATCAATACCAGTCAGTGGTGTCCCCGTTGGAGGCAACAAGATTGAGGCATCCATCATCAAGTACTCTACATTCATGGGTTTAATCTATAAAAATATTTTAACATTGATTACTATACAGAACAATAAGCATTTGCATCTTTACTTTCAAATACAACTCAGTCGCATATATCAAGAGGGAGAAATTATTATGGAGTTCTGAGAATTTTTAATAGTTTGTCTTATTTTAAGCTCATGACATCCAATCTCTATTTTATATTTGGTCATCATTCTGTAACACGCTGTTGAACTTCCTGTACTGAAAAAAAAAAACCCACAGGAAACACTCTGGAAGATTATGGAAGAAAAGCTCTTTCACGACTACTAAAAACAAAGTCTATCAGGTTTGATTTTAAATTTTGACTCAAATCTCTAAGTACTTCAATCACAAGCAAGTTTTGCGTACCTTTTTCTCTCCAGAAAGAACTCTCTAGTATCTACTAATGCAGTAACTTTCACACTAGACAATTCCCTGAAATCTTGGCTCTAACAGACTTACATGACTGCTTATTCCTATGAGTAAATAATGTCTGATGTATCTATCCTTCTGTGCCACGGGGCGATTTCATCCGAGTTCTACTATATACACACGCACTGGAGACACGAGCTTCTTTTTGCCAGAAAGCCAGCTGGAATCTCCAAGACCTAGAGAAGCCCTTCCCACAGCTTGTACAATATTATGCATGTAAGAAATCGCAGTGATGTGTGCATTCCAAATTAGCCAAACGTAACTGGAAGGATTCCCAGTCCCTTCGCCATAATCAGATCCCATAAAAGAAGCAGACTGAAAAATATCCAGAATTTTCACAGTGCAGTCTTAAACTGCTGCCTTGCTCACATACAAGCTCACAAATAGTCTTCGGCCAATATTTCTCATCTCAGAACAATTCACCTTCAATGTCAAAATCACTGATTAACAAATTCAATGAATATGTAGAAAGATACAGAAATCTAAATAGATAATGAGAACAAATGAGAATGTGGAACTACAATAAATAAGTAAATCTAATAAGTAAATAACTACTTCAGATGCAATTCATGTGAGCATATACTGGTTTAAACAGTATTTTACATCAAAAAGGTGAAGAACATTAAAAAAGGAAACTCATCACTGAAAGCAAAAATCCTAGTAATCACTAAAATCTTTCACAGCCAGTACTGTTGCACAGGCAGTACCTGTCCTGGATGAGAAAAAGGCCCTGGTAATTGCTCACTAGAACCCTGTTCTCTACTGGTAAGTGAGGTGGCACCACTCCAAACTGAATCCTTGCTGGCCTTCAGAGAGATACAGGAAGATTTTCACATTGTTTAATAACTAGAATAAAAATAATCCAATTTCTCAGGATAAAGTATTTTTTGCCTATTCACTTTCAGAAAACAAATGGCTTTTATTTCACAAAGAGCTGTGAATTTTCACAGAAACAATTTACATCAGTGTAGACACAACTCCTCAGGGACACAAAAAAAACCCCGACAACAAAAACCCACAGACATTTTGTTATTCTAGTCCCAGAAATAAAGATACCAGCATTCTCAGTAGTTATCCGTAAGTACTTGTTCTTGCTCCTGTGCTGTACTGGGGTTTGAGGAGTTGGCAGGGCAGAAGGGGGAGGCAGGGTGTCACTTACTGTCATACTCCGGTATTCATCTTCAAACATATCCAGAAAAATTTCTTCTCCCTTGGAAAAAAAAAGAAAAAAAAGGATATAGACAGGTCATATGGAACCATGCTTATTTGTTTTCATTTAATTATGTACTGGGCGTTCCTGCTCAGGTAGTGGCAGCAGGGCCTCTGTGAGGAGAGGCTAGGGCTGCCCTGTGCTGGGCACAGCCACCTCCAGCAGCCCCAGTGCAGGGCACAGCTGAGCCCCTCAGCAACACCAATGGCACCGATGGGAAAATACGTAAACGTATTGAAGAAAAGAAAGATTCCTCTGCAGCCCATGGAGAGGAGCATGGTGGAACAGATATGCACCCTGCAGCGCAGGAGCAGATATGCCCTGAAGGACCTACAGTCTGTGGAGGACCCACAATGAAGCAGATATTTTTCCCAAAGGGCTTCAGCCCACGGAGGAAAGGACCCGTGCTGGGCCAGGGGAAAAGTGCGAGGAGGAAGAAGCAACAGAGATGAACTGTTATGGACTGACCCCCAGACCCCATTTCCCATTCCCCCTGCACAACTCATCAGGGATTAAAGGTAGAAAAGTCAGGAATGAAGGAGTGAGTGAAGATGAGCCTGAGAAAAGTGAGGGGTGGGGGGAAGGCCTTGCTTTATTTTGGCTTTGTTTCACACTATCCAAATTTATTTTCATCGCAATATACTAATTTTCAGCAAGTTGCGTCTGTTTAGCCCGTGATGCTAAATGTTAAGTGATTTCACTGTCTTTATCTCAATCACAAGATTTTTTTTCATCTCATATTCTTTCTCCATCCTGTTGAGGAGCAGGAGTGAGAGCGTGGCTGGTGGACATCTGGCAGCCAGACAAGGTCAACCCACCACAAGTTACTTCTTTTTTGTAAGCCATATGGAGAACACATTGTTCAAGAGAATTCTAACAGAAAGAGGAAGATACGTTAGACACTTAAATCTGTTATGTATTTATTGCTTCTTCTACAGAAGTTAATGCCTAGGTCTAAAAATTTTAATTTCTCTCATTGTTTACAATTAAAAAAAAGATAAAGTAAAATTTTAGATCATCGTTTCAGATAAGACAAATAAAAAGCAATGCCAAAAAGCCCACATTCCCTATTAGTATCAATGATTAAATCCCAGAAATGTTTTAAAAGTTTGGCTCTGTTCCATGAAATACATGGCAATTGCAACAAAAGCACGACTACCGGTTTGACCTCCAGTACAAAAAGCTGAGGCTTCCAACAGCCTTTCTGTGATGTTTGTCAACACGGTACGGGAAAGGTAGGAAAGGAGAGGAATTTTCTAATAAAATTATTCCTTCCCTATCACAAATATGGAGTTCCCATCTTAAAAATAAATCCTGCCTTGAGAACTACATACAGACTGGGCTGCAGACTTATTTCTAATTCCACATTGAGTAAACAAGTTTTTCTTACGCCATTTAGCATATATACCTTATAGAAACGACGAAGGAGATGAACGCTTTCTTCCCTTGCACCCTAGAAAAGAAACTGCGTTTCAGGAAGTAAATACACCATTTACTCAACAGTCACACTTAAAATATCACCCAAAAACTCACACAGGAGAGACTGTCTGAATATAGCCTTCAGTCTGGAATTTGACAGAACACAGCTCTTGCACTTAGGAAAAATACAACTTACATGAGTATGGTATTTTCAGAAGTACTTTTCCTTATTGCTGAAATGGATGACATACGTATTTCAGAGAGAAAATGAAACATAACCCTGCTTGAGAAGTTGGGTTTAAATAGCAAGGTAACAGCAAAGCTGCGAACAGAACATGGGGCACCGATTCTGTACATTCACTGCACAGAGCCACCAACGGAAAGATGTTCTAGGAGCTCAATTTCACATTTATGCTTATTGCAATCAGAAATAATAAAAAAAAATATGTATTCAACTATATTACAAGACTCAAGGACAAGTAATGCCGTGAGTGGCAATTCATAAGAAAACACCTACCTCAAGGCAAGCAAGGTGAACATCTTTTATGATGCTGCTGTTTTTAGAAAACACAAGCTGCTTCAGCAACAGGCAACCAAGTTCTAAAGTTGCCAAACGGATTTTTCCATCTATGAAAAGAAAATTTCAATAGACAAAATAGTAGCAGTTTAACTATTGCTCTTCCTGTTCTCTGCCACTGTCAAACCTTGCACCCTACCCGACTGAGATGAGCGCTGATACTGCCTTACAGTGCTGACGGCTTTTTAAATAACAGAAAATCCCTGGAAGAGTAACTTAAAGCTAAAGAAAAATCTAAAGCAGAACCGTGCAATAAGGCAGCAATAAAGATTAAAACTATTACAAAAGAAGGCAAAAGCAATGCCTTTATCAATCTGAAGCACAGGTTGCACTAAAAAGAATAAAGTTACAAAAAGAAATGAAGTTTCATATATAGCATACTAATAAGGAAGAGCTTTTTCTTAAAAAAAGCCAGTCCAAATGATTCAGATACAGCATGGATGGGAGAATCTAGAGAAGTTGGAGTGAAAGAATGCATTAGTTTCAGAAGGATTAAAAATAAAAACCCCACAAAACAAACAAAAAACCCAACCAAAGACACCAGAAATGTACAACCTGAGCTCCATGAGCAATACTGTCTACGATATACCCAAGAGACAGACATTGGAGTTTGACTCCAATTTCCATCTACTAGTTTGCAAGTTAGCACTATGCTGACAGAAACTAAAGATACAAAGGTCAGTACCCCCACAAAGAAGAGAAAAGGACATTTTCTACACTGCATTTAGCAAGCTTAATAAAACCCCACTATTTTCACTCTTCCTCACAAGTGCTTTAGTTTAAATAAATGTATTTCCTCATCTTGCACTCTTTCCTTCTGCAGTATGAAACAAGGTAGGTAGGTTTTTTCGAGCTGAAACAAGGTAGGTTTAGACTGGACACCAGGAAAAAATTCTTCACGGAAAGAGTGGTGGGATAATGGAACAGGCTGCCCAGGGAGCTGGTTGAATCGCCGTCCCTGGGTGTGTTTAAGAATCGCTTAGATGTAGTGCTGGGGGATATGGTCAGGGGATGAACTTGTAGAGTAGGGTGAATGGTTGGACACGATGATCCCATGGGTCTTTTCCAACCTAGATGATTCTGTGATTATGTAGACTCTTTAAATATAAATGTACTTTTACTCTGCAACTGGGACATCAACATAACAAGATAATACCCTGTAGATCTGTCTTGCAGGCTAAACAAGCATTAAGATTTTCTTCTGCAGACAATCAGGAATTTGATGGTGTGCCAGTTTCAGGGGAAAACCACATCTACTCATTTAACGTTTTAAGAGGGGAAGTGCAGGGAGAAGAGCTGTGGCTTGAACAATGATCAAATTTCCAGGGAATAAGTCACTGAGCCATCTATCCCTCATGTTACAAAAAAAATGAAGTCACAAAAACCCCCCCATGTTTTCTGCAAAACAGTTCAGAACAGAAAATCCAGTGTGTGATCACAGAAAATCACGGGAAAATTTGCTAACACCTCTAGAGGCAAAGGATACCATGCAGTTTTCAAGACTCCTCCTCTCACTATACATGTCATCATTTTTGTTTATTCAAAAATCACAGAATATAGGAATTAAGAAAACAGACTCCTGTGTAGTTTCAAGTATAAAACCAAATATTCAGCAGAAATCCAGACTTTCTGGTTTCTCAGCAACCAAGGAAAACCTGACAGTTGTCTTTCACAGACACTATCTCCTTATTCTTCATCAAAGAGCATTCTAAACAGAAGCTTTCCCCTCAAAGACAAGAGGCTAGGTAGCTCTTTTTGTTTGGTTGGTTTTTTGTTTTCACCTTCAGAAACAGTTATATGGTTTTTTCTGAACTGCGATACCTGGCTGCGCAGCATAATTCATTATCCTGATGAGCCCTTCTGCAAGTACGTGATTATACGAAGTTCTCTCTTCAGCATGTTGAGCTGGAAGTTGAATTCTCTCCAGCTTGACTGGGTCAATTCCTTTTGTGGGGGATGAAAGAAGAAAGGTAAAAGAGAAGACAGGAGTATGCATCGAGGTAAGTATTTAATGGGCCACAGCAGTTTTCTCAGAAGAGTGTAATTAGTAACACAAAACTGGGCAAGTTAGTTTCCAATTTCTATTACAGGAAAAGGAAGAAAAATGGAGAGACTAAACACATTTATGTATCAGTGAAAAATTTCAGCCTTGAATGGAGCCTCCTGGGTGAAGACACGCAAATCCCAAAGTGGTTGGTGACATCCAGGCTATTTTGCTGCACCTGGAATTCTGAGGCTATTTGTTTGTGTCTAAATCAAGCTGTACATCTGAAGAGTGTAAAAACTAAAGTCTGATTTGAAATTCCACTTTGGCAGCAAGCGATCAGTTCATCTTGTCATAAAAAACCTGAAAGCCCTGAAATTGTCTGTGAATTATAATCTCAGAGAAGCATTCCTTCATTCCTGGAAAAAGATAAAATCATCAAGAGGATGGAGGAGAACAGGAGGGGCTAAGCTCAGCTAGTTCCCTTCAGATTCTCATTTCCACTCTACTTGCCCATTAGAGGTATCTTGAAGCTAGAACAGAACTCTCCCTTTGAGTCATGCTATTGCACCTGATGCTCTTTTGCTCAGTTTACTGTAGCACCCGATTCATTTGAACTACTAAGTGCATTATAGAAGCTATAACACAGAAGCAGAAAAAAATTCAGCTCTTGATCTCTGAAACACGTGATTATTCATTCACATATACGAGACGTTTACATTTTTGCTCCATAAGGATTCTATTTAGAATGTACAGAAAGATAAAGAGCAAAAAAGCTAACCACAATCATCCCTTAGAAAAGGTTACGTATTCTTGTACTGCGTGAATTAAAATGAAGTACACGTTTAACGTAGTTTTGCTAGTTTATAGAATAGTCCAGGCTCCCTGCAAGAGGTATTATGGCACAGGACACTGACTGAGAAGCTTTCAACCAGTTACAGCACGTTGGTTAAGAAGGCTGTTGATGAATTGCATAGTATAAAACCTGTTACTGAAGGACTGGCAAAGCTGGAGAGAAATAAGCAAAACGTGACCTTCATAATCACAGCTGATTCTCAGATCTTGTACATTATCTGTATGGTTTAAGTATACAAAAATTAAATTTTAACATATAGGGTCATGTTTTAGATATTGTACCTGGCTTACACATAGCAATCATAGTACACGCAAGGTGGGACAGAACTGGATGCCGTATTTATGTGGATATAATACAGTGGGCTTCAACTGAAATTAAGAGGTTAAAAGTTAAACACAGTAATTCTATTCCAAGAAACCTATGAAATAAAGGTTATGTGATGTTCACTAAGCTTTCCACCAAATCTTTCTTGAAAAGGTGATCCTTAGCAACTGTTTACTTACAGCATACTTATTTCTGCCTCCCCCATATAAAGAGCTTCTCACCATGTAAAGTGTGCATAAATGTAAGTTACAAATGGATTGTGCCCATCTAAAATCATGTGTCTCATTTAGTTTTCCCTGGAAAAAGCAAAAATTGCTTACCTTTGTTGTGTGACATTGCATAGAGTAGGCAGAGCACAAAGAGGGCATAGTAATCATCTTCAGCACAGTCCAGTGCATTATAGACCATATCAAGGAAAGGTCTGTGGAAAAGAGCGATTTTAGAACGGTTAAGAAACACCTCATCTACATGTAGCTAATGGAAGAGATAAATTTACACTAATACACATTTTCAGGCATTAAACAAAACCGAACCTGTTTAAGAGTACTTACATTATAGCCACCGTTTGTATTTAGATTCTGACATGAATGGGATTTGCTACTTGATGCTTTCCCAGTGCGTGTCTCTAGCACATTCAGCATGCACGCACAAGAGCTGCACAGCGTGTTTTAAGTGTATGCATAAGTAACTTCAAGAAACTGCAATCCCTGTTGCATTAAAAAAACCATTCCTTAAAACTCATGTACTAAATGAAGAGTTTTTGCTATTACAAGAAAAAAAAGTTTTCACCGAAAGTTTTGAGGAAGCAATTCATTCAATTTATTCTAAAGCAATCAGTCAAAAACTTTACCATCAGTTATGGGAAAGAAAAATGATCAAGGAGAGAATATCTGAAGGGAAAAAAAGCAAGCTGAGGACTGCAGATGAGCTTTGTTTTCCTGGGTTTCAGCACGTGTGACCTATGACATATACAGGAAGCTACAAACAGTGCCAAATTCACCCTTCACTCATAACCTGAACAGACCAAGAAGTCCATTTAATCCGGAAGCCTTTTTGACAGATCAGCTATGGCTGGGGTTCAGCCGACACTAGCACAAGCCCGATGGCAAGGCAACTTGGCTTCTTGTCTTAAACTGGCTTTCACAGAGTCAGTTCAGAGCACAAGTCGAAATTAAATCCTTTTTCACAGGTGGCCCAGACAGACCAAAAAAACCCCTAAACCAACAATAAAACAGGGAAGTTTCAGAGTCAACAGAAGAGAGTTTGGAACTTGGACTGAAAAAATTCCTACCTCTCAAAGTACTTTTTTTACCAGTGAAACAAATACATTTTCCTATCTTCAGACTGCAGTGGGTTGACCTTGGCTGGACACCAGGTGACCACCAAGGCGCTCTATCACCCCCTCCTCTCAGCTGGACCAGGGGGAAGAAAATAAGATGAAACTCTTGGGTAAGACAAAGGCAGTTTAATGAAAATAAAAGCAAGACCATGCATGGAAGCAAAAAACAAAATATTTGTTCTCTACTTCACATCAGCAGGCGATGTCTGGCCCATTTTCCCAGGAAGCAGGGCTCCAAATGCATAGTGGTTGCTCCAGAGGAGCAGATGCCTCCAGCTTACCCCCCACATTTTTCTAGCTTTTATTGTTCAACCGACACCATATGGTATGGAATATCCCTTTGGTCGGTTTGGGTCAGCTCTCCCAGTTGTGTCCCCTCCCAGATCTTGCCCACCCCATCCCACTGTTGGAAATGTTGGAAAACCAGCCTTGGTGCTGTGCGAGCCCTGCCCAGCAGCAGCCACAACACGGGTGTGTTATCAGCACCTTTCCAGCTCTCAAAGCAAAGCACAGCACTGGGAAGGCTGCTATGGGGAAAATTAACTCCAGCTCAGTCAGACCCAATACACAGACCTAGCAGACAAGAAGCATCCACTACTAACTCAACACTGTGGGTAGCTACGGGTCAGAAGAGCTACTGAAGATCAGAACACAACATAGTTCTATAGCTATTCCAGATCAGTGGCAGCTTCAGTGTCACACTTAATGTACCCCAGTGAGACACCAACTGAAGTCAGGACAACGTGTTTAACACTTCCCATCAGCTCCATGCACATCTCAACAACACACTCTCTTTTATTAAAACAAGGCTATGACAAGAACAACACCACACTGTTCCTCTACCGACTTGTGACATTGCAGTCCTATGTTTGTGCATTTCTGAAGCTGAATTACAAGCATCCTCTATAATATACTTAAATGCCACCGAGTTATGACCCTTCTTTGCTCAAGTTCATTACTGCTGCGTGTACCTAAGCCATGTTTCCCCCATGATGTTCTTATTGCAGATCTCAAAAAAGAACGTAACTGTTCAACCAAAACCAGCCTAAAGAATTAGCAATGTTGGAAATAAACCAAGAGTGCCTTCAGTCTTCCTAAGCATTAAACAAGCCCTCCATGCCTCATGGCATCCTGGAACAGGTGCTTTACACACAGCAAAGTGGGTCAAAAGTCTGAAGAAGAAAAAAGACCAAGACATCCAGGTTCAAGATTATTAAAATACTTTAATGCTAGGTAACACTAGGTTGGTTGTTAGAGCAATAATAGATGGTAATTATGCTAAAAACTGACCTATGCCATAAAAGTAATACCTTAATGGTACTAAACCAAACATTTTAGGAGGTCAAAGCTGCAGAAATATCAGTAGCTATTAGCAATATTACATGGTACTAAAACTTCTGCAATCTCTAATGCATTCGTCATCTTTTTTCCTCTGTATGCTACTTAGATTTGTGAAATTATGTAACTTAAAAGAACGACTATAGCAGCATGAGAAATAATTTTAATTCCAGATGCATTTTCACAGCATCCATCCGCATTATCCAGGTGCCAATCAGAATAATCTGAGGCTGAAACAATTTCTAGGAATGCCACTCATCAACAGGTCCTCATATAGATTAAATCCAGTATAGACCCAGAAAAACTTCAGCTGGAAGAAAGTAGCAAGAGAAGGTACTATGTAGCATGAAAGTTCTGCATTCTGGAAAAAACTTTGCTGTGAAGTTAAGGAAGTTAATTTAAAACAAGTGTTTAGGCTTAAACTTTCCCATAGTGAGGAGCACAAAAATAAAATTACACAGAAACACTTCAGCTTTCTCTTTATGTTCTTCACGATAGTTTAATGGCTATGGGAAATTGAAAATTTGACTTGCCTTCTACAGTTACGGACTTCTAACTGTAAACTCTGCTGGTTTCCATTTATTTTTCAACAACTGTTAGACAATTTTTTAAAGCCCCTTTTAATATTAAAAGGATATATGCCAAATATTTTCAAATATATTTCTTAACTTTGCAAGCATTTTCTTCCTTTACTAGTCTTTTACAAGTGACTTGATAGAAGAAACAAATCAAATGCCATACAAGTATTCTTCAAATTATTTATTCTTGTGAAGTGTGTCCACAATTGAAGAGTGTAACACATTAGGACTCCCTATCATCATCATCATTAATGATTTTTCCAGTTAGGGAAGTTTCTCCCACTTCATGTGTGGAGTAAAGGATCGCTGCATTTTCCACTACCACACAGCACCTTATCCACAGACTCGGTGACTCCGGTCAAGGCAGGAAAGAAGCTATACATACTTGAGCAAACTTCTTGAATGATTTAGCTACTGTTTCAATTACTACATTTGGCATATAGAATAACACACAATCTTAAGCTACTGCAGCTTATCCACCTATACTCTGCATGTTCTTTGATGCTGTGTGTTTTTAGATAAGGGGCAGGATGCACTCGGATCACATCTGCAGATCAAGAAAGTCCTGAAATGCAGACCTGTGTGAGATGCCAATGCATTTCGCAGAAGTATTCTGTGCTTTTCGAGACCCGAGTCTCCCAGCTGCTTTAGTATGCAATGCAGTCAGTGCCAATTTATTTCAAAAAGCCATTTGGCCCATATTTTAGTCAAAATATCAATAATCTAGACCAACGTATTTTAAAACCAGTTCAAGTCAAGGTTCAGTTTCACTTTTACAATTAAATTAAATGTTATTCTTTATTAATGAATATAATCTAAGCCACATCAAAGCTACGGTGGAGACAGAATGAAATTCTGGGAATAGCAGGCAGTATTTCCCAAGTTTAAAAATAAATTTCAAATCCTATTAAACACTTGCATTTCACCGAGAGACACATTTGCAATTACTTGTGTGTCAAGAAGAATGTAAAATTCTTCCTGAGAAAGTCTTAATGAGTATTTAACATATCCAAGTTTAAATTTTGAAGTCAGGGCAATTTCTGCTTTCAGAAACACGTTAAAAATGTTTTTCCAAGAGAAGTTTTCAACAACGCCAAGATATTCTAATGGGCCTTGGAAACTGTACATAGGTTACGTAGATTAGTATGGTTTATTTCTAATTACTCCTACTGAAAATCTGCAAAATTCAGCTCTGAAGAGAGGAATTTTCCTTGTCTTTTTCCCTATAGGTATATACAAAATTGACAGGCGCGACCATAAATATAATTAAGAAAACTACTTCTGCCTTAATTTATAAGTTTAGAAAATTCTGGAATGAGAATATTTATATTCTGATTTTATTGTGTTAATATTCTGTAATTTAAATTTACCAACTTAAGGCATCACAATAGCCGTAAAGGAAAGCACAAATTTTACAACAGAACGGGACCATTTCCAAAACTGATCAGTAGAGGCCACATCTCTTTTTTTGTTGCCTCACCTATTTATGATCCACAAGAATCCCTGTAATTTTAACTGGAGGCAGATTTGAAACATCCCTTGTTACAAGTGAGAAAGTTAGCGAGAGGGCAAGTAAGGAAGCAATACAGCAAAATACATTCTAGTTCCTTTATACCTGTTCCAGTTTGTTATCTCGCTCCCAGAAGCGGCTGCACTCTTTTCTTCATCTGTTGTATTCTGTTCCGTCACAGTAGAGATGGAAAATTCTGACAGTTTACATCTCTCCATAATTACCATCTCTATTTCTGAAAAGAAAAAAATCCACATCGAATTTTAACATTTTTAACAAATAGTTGTTGCAAGCTCTTCTGTTGTATTTTCCATTTTGCATTAGAAGTGACTGATGCAACTACATAGAAGAGGTATAACCATAACCTTAGAAAGATTAATGATTTAGTATATCTATGCAAATTTTCTTCCCAAGAAAAGAGTTTGCTTCCACGTCTTTAAGGAGTTTAAGTGCTACAAGGAAATTATACATATACATAATGCACAAAAAGAAAATATACAGACTACTTTGGCAAATAAACAACCAACAGTAATCTCTTCCCCTCCAAACCACAGAAACAAAAAACCTAAAACCTCTTATTGAAGGAAAAAAAAAAAAAAAATTGGTTTGGATGAACTTGGGGCCTGGGTGGACGTTGAGTTTCATAGAGGGTGTAACGAGGTCTCTACAGACAGCAAACAGGATACCTGGTCACTGGTGCTTCATAGCTATTGGCTTTAAGTGGAAATAAAGTGTTCTCAAGCTTTTGCTTAAGAATTTGGACAAAGATGGCTATTAAATGCACCAGTTTAGACAGCAGATCGCGTCGTATTTTCCTCACAACAGGCGTACATCACCAGTTATTTGACACCGTTTAAGGAAAGCCTTCTCAGACTGTTTACCTAAATCAAAACACAACTACCTTTGGAGAGGGCTGTCAAAGCATAAAGGTCTTGTTGTCAATTGCTTGCATGCAATACTGTCACTTTTTTCTCAATTTATGTCTAACGACTGGTTTCTGATACATATCTTTCTAATAGTTACTAACTAGTACAATATTCTGTAAGACCACTCATCCCATAAGGCCAATTCTTCTTAAGGTTAGCATTACCTCAACCCCCTGAAAACACAAAACTGAGAAAAAAAAAAAAAAAAAAAAAAAGAGTCTAAAAGTTACAGATGTTTTCTTCAGTTTTGAACTATTTAATATCATCCTCTACCATGTACTGTCACTCTTGGCAAACTTGTTGAATTTCATCATTAAAACATGCATAAAATACTCCTTATCTTACAGAGGCAAAGTGGCTACACCATCTGACTTACCACAGGAAGGATAGGTTACAAAGGTGTGAAGTCTACTTTTAAAGTTCCCCATAATCATGTATACCTAGGTGCAAGGCATGCGTTTGTGATAAGGGATGGAGACTACAGGAAAATATGAAAACACTTTGATAGTTTTTAATCAGATTAGAAGTACATATTCTGAAAGAATGACTTAACAGGAGACAAAAATACAGCCAAAGACTGAAGCAAATTTAATAATCCCACCTTTACCTAGTGCAACAAGAGAACAAGTCATGTAACAGCTCACAACTAGGTCCATGCAATAAATAAAAGCATCCAAATTTTAAGTATCATTTTTATCTACCAGTACTCACCTTCATTTTCACTGCTTGTTCTGATACCCTTTGAACTCGCTTCTGTACCTTTAGTTTTATCTAGGTCATCTTGGTTATCTTCAGATCCTCTCTCCTCTTCATCTTCTTCACCAACATTTTTATAGTTGGGTCTTTTCTGCACCCTCTTCTTCCCCTTCTGTTTGTTAATTTCAAGGGACCTTTCAAGTGTTTCTGTTGGTTTTATGAAACATCTGATACTTGACTTTGCCTGTAAATTGGAAGAGTTTACAACGAGTTACAGCAAGACGTTTGTAACTAATTGATAAAGAAACTTCAGTTCATATAAAAGCGGGGTTTTAGAATGTAAATTATCATACCACTCACAAATCTCAAATCCTTTTTAAAAATAAAAGAAAGCAGACCTCAAGTTGTATCAAACCATCACATGGCTCTAGCTAGGTGGTGTGGTGTCAGGTCTTAGGCTGGACTTGACGATCTCTATTCCAGCCTCTATCATAATTCTGGGTAATCACTAGAAAAATTACCTCCAAAGTAACATGTCCTAAAGAGGCATCATTAAAAAGTAAGCCATCATGAGATAAGACTATATAGGACTATTTCATCCATAGAAGTTTATTAATTTTCTTTCCCTTCTTTGAACTTTAGCAGGTGAGACAGCTAGTACAGACAAGACTGCTAAAAGGATAAAGGCAGCAAGATCCCAAGTATGTGTTGACAGCAATATATTAATATGAAATACACTCTTTAAATGTCTTTGGCAGTAGCAAGGACAAAAAAAGTCAATGCTCTATGCCATGAGCATTTTCAAATCTTAAGCTTCCTTCAGTGGCATACTAGTCCTTGTTTCAACCAGGCACTGACATCAACCTTCTCTGAGCCTCCAGACATCGACTTAGAAAGTCCAGAAAACCAACACTTCATTTGTTAGACTGCAATATACTTGTGTTCTACCCAAAGATATCAGAAGTTTATCTTTCAAGTCAAACACCGGTTTCGGACAAGAAAGCAAACAGTATCCAATCATTGCCTGATCTTCCCTGATTATTAATTTACAGAGGAAGAAAATACATCTAGATGACAAATTTCTCGAGAGGAAATATGTCTTTCCAAGAGTCTGTGCCACCCTAACAACAGAGAACAACGTATTCTTACAGAAGACAGACACTCCAAGAATTTCTGACACTTAGCAGGACTAACAAAACTGGGTTTCCTACAGTTTGTTTCTAGGCTTGTTTTCTGAGCTCCCTTCTCACTTGTACGGCCTGCCAGCTTGATTACCAGAGTACATGCTCACTCTCACCCAGAGCTATAAAGAGCAATTAGCCAAATCTCTCTGTTACTGAGAAGCAAAACATGTGGTCTGGGGGCTTCCTGCCAGCACAGGCTTACGCTCAACAAGTCTGCTACAGAAACTTCGTTACCTTTCAGACCTCAATACTTCAATCACTTTTAGCTAATGCTGGCTAAAGGGTTAAACATTTAAGGGCAAGCAAGAGAAAAGACTAAATACAAAACTGATTCCATTCCTTGCCTTAAGTGACTCAAGTACAATAAGCATTGAATAGAAGTACATTAAAGAGACCTCAGAGTTTGGAAAAATCCCTCCCTTCACTTAATAAGGCACACCTATACGTTAAAAAATGAGAGGTTAGGAAAAGATCTGGGAAGAAACTTCCTACAAGCTAAAAGGCCAAAATGTTTCTCTGAATCTTCTGACTTTTTAAAAAGTTTTATAGAAATCTTGCATCTTGCATTTGGCACTGAACCAAACCATACAGTAGGAAGAACCAAACCATACAGTAGGAAGAACCAAACCATACAGTAGGAAGAACCAAACCATACAGTAGGAAGAACCTTTCACAACACCAGAATAAACCATAATGTGAAATTTACCACAATTACGCCCCCCAGTAACCTCTCTGGTATATTTTCAGTCTGATCAAACTGCAACACAGGAAGACTAAAACACAACCAGAGTTACAACCAGATTGCCTTTTATTGATGGCTTCTTGTCAGAAAGGTCATATAAAATAAAAGAACATATTAAATTCTATTATTTGGGGAAAAGAAGAAAAGTAGCATTCAAGTTGCATGATGCATCTTCCTCTTCCTGCATTCACTACTTCAAATTGCTTCCCAGAATCCTGTAGCTACTTGATGAAGACAGCATGTACTTAACATCCTTACATTTCTAACATGCTGTTAACCATAGGAACAAAGTAACAGAAGAGGCCAGCAGACAGCGATGTGCTCAGAAGTGCTGAACCATGGCTTGGTCCATCTCAAGAAAGAATGCTGAGAAAAAGCCGACAGGTACATTCTCTTCTGTTTAAATGTACCAAGGTTATATATTTAAAAAAAATCCTAAACTCAGACACAAATTAATTCACAAAGCATATGGCTCATTTAAGTTGATTACCCAGTGTGAGGTGCTGCTATTTTATACTTTCAAAATGTCTTTCAACCGTATTTTCAATTATGGCTTATTTTGTGCAATGTGTGCTGGTAAAAATAAGGCAGTACCAGTAACAACTCTTACAGGAAGGAGAAAGTAGGTTAAAAGAGAAACATGAAATATGTAGAACTGGCCCACATCCGAATTATGCAGTAAAAGATCTCACAGGAAGTAAGGTACACCTTAGTGTGATAGCTGCTAACGAGTTTAAGAGACGTTCTGTTGACTACACATATTCAACTCTCATAATGACATAGTATTTCTCCTGATGCCACCTGAAAACATAAACATGGGGAAAAAATATGGAAAAAAAAAAAAGTGTATCTTCAGTTGCTATGCTTCAAGGTGGGCAACCTGTTCAGTGAAGGCTGGGCAATCATTATTGCCCTGTGATGTTCAGCAGATCCCCATGAATAGGTTATTACCAATTCATAAGCTTTCAGGAGTTAGATCTGCTCGTGATGTTTTGCCACAAATTGATTTCCAGTAAAAAGTACCATTTGTTCCTGTCGTGACAACTACTGTTGCTCTTCTGCCCTAAATAACTCTGGATATGTTGCATTTATACACAGCAATTGTAACCCTTCTGAGCTGCTTTTTTTAAGTATTCTTTACTTATTCAGTCTCCTGTCAAGAGGACACATAACCCTGCTTCTAGTAATCTCAGTCGATATTCTCCACACCTCATTCCACGTTAGTTCATCTTACTAGGAAGATGAATGTAGAGATGAGGTTCTACTTACTTTGGGTTTTAACAACTACACGTTAGAATTATGTTACACTTAAAGGTATTGTCACGTGACAGAAGAGATGAATAGTGTTAGGCACAGAGCAGGGGGTTAGAGATAACTGGGGCTTACCATAACATAGAAACATATCTCCAAAGTAACAAGCTTAAGAGTATCAGAAGATTACAATGGGAAACTGTAACAGAAAGGAAGTAGTAGAAGATAAAAATACAGGTCTGACTTAAGAACAAACACAATTCTAAACTCAGTCAACAAGTAAATTTAAAATCTTGCTCATCAATTTTGTCTACTAACCACAGAACAAGCAATTCTAAAGTAGCTTCTGAAATAGCTTCCATTATTCAACAGGAGTTTGTCTTCTTTGCAACAGAATATGCCACAGTGATAACTTTACAAAGATTCCAATACTCCTTATAGTCCAAAGAACAGCCCCTGAAATGTGTAACCACACTCAGAAAACAACTTTCTGCTCTGAGAAGTCCTATCACAGAGCACAAGAATCTGCCTCACCTTAGATTTTTTATGCCGACAGCTGATTTTAGCCTCACCGCATCGAGCTGTCTATCAGCAGAAAACACCCTGCAGTAATACATGCAGTAGTTGTTCACACTCATCGACCGAGAGCAGCTCACTGGACAGCTCTCCTCCTTGGAAGCAGGACATGGAACTCTTCTGCTGAAGATTACTCCCGGCTCTTTCTGCAAATATCCAACCTCCACCTGGAGGCTTTCTGACAGTACAGGTTTTCACCTCCAAGATTTCATCGAACAATATAGCTGAATTTACCAAAATCTAAAAGTTTCTCCCATGGAAGTTTTACCACCAAAAGCACCACCACTTTGCTGTCCCTGTAACACAGCTCCACCTCTAGCAGTTTTGCTGAATGTCTATCCTAGAAAGCCAGTACTACTCCTATTTACTACCTGGTCAGGTATGACAGAAATGACAGTTTACAGCTTTGAGACCATGAAGGAGCAGCAAGAGTATTACAAACGTAAGAGAATAGATGAACAAAAGTTTATTGGAAACCCCTAATATTCCTAACATTACTGCAAGCACAAAAACATATGCTACAAATATTTTGCAACTCCATACAGTAACTATGACAGGAAAAGAAAAATCTCAGTTCTGCAACAATTGGTGCCTCACCCTCCCACCACAAATTTCCTAGTAACAAAACCTGCTTCTGCACAAGCAACACACATGACATTCAGTACACAGCTAGCAGAAGGTCAGACATTTGCTAACGCAAGAGACTGCTTTATCTTAAAGCATTCAGCCACTGTATTTTTTTCTAAAATATTAGATTCTAAATATCAAGGTCAACAGTACAAAATACCAGAACATAAAAGCTAATGGCTAAGATCATCCCACATGGCTTCCACTGCACAGGAGGAAGAAATCTAGAGAAGTTGACTTCTTTCATGGAAGAATCAAAGACTGTCTCGCCCTTGAAATTCTCAGAGCTACAGCCATTACTGGGAAAAAACATGCATAGTACCAATCCACTGCTTGCTATAAATTAACCAGTCAGTCACTTTTTGCTGACCAGTTAGACATTAGGGAATATTTTCAATCATTAGACAGAACTGGAGTCAGAAGCCTCTTAACCAAATAAGGTCATAGCCCCTTTTTACCACCCCCATATGCTTTTCAAGAGAAACAAACAAGCAATTTCACGAACTGTAAAAACCACAAGAAAAGGGAAATTATCACAGACATGATTAGAAAAACACTAACAACAGCATCTAGCAACACCTACGCAGGATTAAATCCGAAGGGGTAGGGCAATGACAAAGTCATAGGACTCTATCTATTTGTGGCTGGTCTATATTTTCTTAAGGCATACCGATGCATGCCTTCAGAGGTGATCTGATTTACTGCTAAAACACTTGGAATATTCAGCCAAAATCTTTATTTCATTCTATATACAAAGGATTTACCATAAGTTCAGGTATTTTTCTCTAAGTCTCTCATTTCTACTACAAGTTGGATAAAGAAATAATTTCACATGTGAATTGCAAGCACTCATTTCTATTTCACTACCAAAGAGTGGGTAACAAAAACTGAACACAGAAGACTGGATTACAAGTGTCCCATCCTTTTGATGAAAGCCTTTGCAATGTCTGCCCCTCACAGAAGCAAATTCGTATTCTAATTGGTGTCCTACAGATTCTTATACGACTACTTCATATATATATATATATATAATGCATGCACGAAAATACTGCCATTTTGACAAGAACATCATATTCTAAGCTGTACAGACCACTTCTCTGCTATCGTACCCAACAACAAAAGCTGAAACATCCTATTGCTACCCTCCTCCCCTAAACACAAACCACCTTAGCGTACCGGTTTCAGGAAACAGGATTTTGTTTCTCAAATATTTGCTTTGTCTTTAAAAATAAATAATAATAACAATTAGTCGGCCACTTACTGAGTTTTTCTGTATATCTTGCTCAACTTTAGAAGAAAACACCAAGAGATCACCATTAAGTATAACCTCAGCCAAGGAGTTCACCAAAGGGGCGTAATGTATAATTAGGAAAACCTGTTAAAAGAAGGGTGGAAAGAAATATCAGACATACGTTACAAAACACATACCATTTCACACTTTCAGTCACCAAACACATTACTTTGACCCTGGTAAACTAGTACCCTAAGTTTATATATACAGTAAAATACAGTTGGTAACACTGCTAGTTCATGGAACCTATTTCAAAACACAGGAGACCATAATCATCTCTATGGGTATTTGACCTTTCTCTGCAGTTTAAACTACTCACTTTCAATAATTTTTCATACTCCTGAGAAATGTAAATTCTCTCCTCATTAACTTGGAGACGAATGTTACATGATACTCTAGGGAGGAATTCTCCACAAAAATGGGGGGGGGGGGGTGTTGTTTGGTTTTGTGGGTGGGGTTTTTTTTTGTTCGTTTGGGTTTTGCGGTTTTTTTTTGTTGCCCTTTTTTTTTCTTTTCTTTTCTTTTAACTAAAACTTATTATAGTACACAGCATTCACTGACCTTCTGGTACTCCAAGGACTGTCAGAATTCCTGCAAGTTTGGTGTTGCGCACACAATTACTTTGCAGTGACTCACGAGCAAATGTCATGCATTAGGCTGAACTACACCAGAAGAGGCTTTTTTGGTTACGGAATCACAATGAATTATGGTCTAGCCACAAAGCAGCTACATAACAGAGGAATAAGGGCCATACTTCCCACAACATTAAATCACTTATCCAGAAGTGCTTAGCAGAGTTCTCCGTTCACACTAACCACTGCATTTTGAGGCAAGGCTTACAAGGTTGGGCCAGCCTGGACAGAACCAGCTCTGGTCCAGCTGCAACAGCCTTATGTCAGCTTATATCCATTCTCTTCAGAGCAGTATCAAAGCTGGATCCCTAGGAATTGTTTATAGCTGAAAAATCCCCAAATAATTTCTAGATCAGTAAACCTAATCATTGTTTTGACAATATTTAGATAAACACAATCTCCCCAGGTTTTCTGACTCAAGTCAGAAGCAATCCAGACCTTCAAAAGGGATGTGATTATTAGCATGCAGTGGTGACATATGTAAAACTTTGGAAAGTCACAACACACTTCAAAAATAGTGTTGTTAACCTCACAAATCAATCAAGTTTCTTCTAATTCAGAAAGCATAGCTCAACTATACACAGGCATGTCTTAGCGTAAGTATGTTACTTTGTGGGCAGTGGATGAAAATCCAACATGGTGGATTTTCATCTGCTTGTGCAAGTCTCTCAGGCACTTGTCTCCAATATATGAGCAATGCTTAAAGTGTATGCCTGGTGTCAATAGCAGAAATACTTCAGAAGGTTTTTCAGGTACTCAGTGTACACTTTTTCAGACCCCCACTCCACCAAGACATAGTGTAGGTTAAAACGAGGTAGAAAAAGATCATAGAACAGCTTAGGCTGGAAGGGACCTTAGAGATCATCTGATCCAACCTCCCCACCATGGGCAGGGACGCCTCTCAACTAGATTAGGTTTCTCAAGGCCTCGTCCAACTTGGCCTTGAACACCTCCAGGAAGGGGGCATCCATAACCCCTCTGGGCAGTCTACTCTAGAGTCTCACTGCCCTTTACTGAAGAACTTTTTCCAGAGATCCAATCTAAACCTATTTTCCCTCAGTTGAAAACCATTTCCCCTCATCCTACTGCTAGACACTCCTGTGAAGAGTCACTCTCCAGCCTGCCTGTAGAATCCCTTCAAGTACTGAAGCTCCTTTTGTTTATTGCCCATGCTGAGGTTGTTTGCTTAAAGACATTTGAGCTGGGCTCCGATAAGTACCTGGAGTCCCCGAAGCTGACTTACTGGCTGGTAACTCAGTTGCCCCTGTTCATTGCCCATGCGGTGTACATCGGTATTCTCCCTGTATAGCCCCATTCTGTCCCCATTCCCCTTCAAATCTAGTTTAAAGGCCTTTCAATCAGCCCTGCTAGCTCTTGCCCCAGGGTTCTTTTTCCCCTTTGAGACAAGCATTTCCTATCTGTAGTCAGCAGGCCTGGGGTCTTGTAAAATAGCCCATGATCAAAGAACCCAAAATCCTGTCGATGACACCAGTCACATAGCCAGGCATTAATCCGCTGGCTTTTCCTGTTCGTGCCCTCATCAAACATAGCTAATTGTAGGATAGCATTTCTGATGCATTTCTGCCAGTTACAGAAGATATCACATCTCATTGTGCATCACATTCCATTCTGATACACAACATTTCTTGCCAGTTCTTTGTGGTTAGAAAAAAGTTCCATTTTCTTATAAAAAACAATAGACAACAGAGATGCAAATCTCAAAGTGCTATCTAGCCAACAGTTCTGCTGAAATCAAAGAGGTTAAAAGAGGTCAAAATACACAACCCTTTGATGCAAATCTCTCTAGTTCCAAGTAACTGTTGCTCCCAAGGTTTTAGCTGGGGTAAATAACTTCCACAATATCAGAGTTTTTTAGGTTTAAATTAAGAAGAACAAAGTTATTGGGGGGGGGGGGGGGGGGGGGAAAACACTTTTTTTCAAGGAAGGGTTTTAAAACAAAGAGGATAAAATTAGGGCCCAAATAATAAAGAAGTAAATAATGAAAAACAAAATAACAATTGCAGACTAGAAAAATTCCA
>JAAGNO010031065.1:78798-95253 GCA_033439905.1 Ceryle rudis
GAGGAGAGAGAGTGGGGTGAGGGGAAAAGAAAACAAGAGGACGCGGAAGATAGGGGGTAGAGGAGGGGGGGAGAGGGAGTGGGGGGGGGGTGGGGGGGGGGGGTGGGGGGGGGTATCATGGGGGGTTTGATTGGCCGAGTTGGGGTTTTTTTGGTGGTTGGTTTTTTAAACTACAAACAAAACCAAGGAAAAAACCAACCAACCAACAACAAAAAAAAATCAAAATGCCCCATATGAGATCATTGCTCCCTCTATATTTCAAGGAGGAAAATTCAAACCTGGAATCTTCCATAGCTTAGGCAGATTGAAAGTACAGTATAGAAGCTACCTAAATTTCCCCTGCAATTATACCAAATTCTGTCCTGGCATGTTTCGTGGCTCTGTTGTGCACCATCTGTCAGGTGGTGTACATGAACTATAGCCACTGAATGCTCTGAAGGCCACCCTATGCTATGGGATTCTCAGAAGAGTGATATTAACTCAAGTAAGAAGCTATTTGGTCTGCCCATAAAAAGAAAAACGATCTTGGATTTTTTTCTTAATGGAAACTAAGAGGTTTAAAACTTTGTTTGCCACATTGTCTTTAATGGCTTTGCCAAAATAAATGAAAATACGGTAATTTATAAATCATAACACTGCTGCATAACATGCTATGAAATAGGACAAAATACTTCAAATACTTACTTGAGAAAGAAGATAGAGAGAAACTTGGAGACTTATTTTTGGTCGCTCTCCACCCTACGGAAAAAAAATATGAAAAATGCTGACTTATTTATACAAAGTTAAAAAATTAAACAGTGGAAACGCCTTATTTAAAGCAAAACTTTTGATACTGTATTGTTCCACATGCTGTTGCAAACTATTCAGAAAGCATCACGCTCTTCAACGTTCATTTCTTGAAAACTATTTAAAATGAAGACTCTCTGAATAAACATAGCCCTTACTCTTAAAGAAACCTGCTAGTGATTACTGTCTTTCAAAGTCACTTTGGTAACTTAAATTTAGCAGCTGAGTATCTGAGAAGTAAGTTGGTTTCCACTATGCTACTATTCCTTCAAAAGGTACTTCTCCATTAACATTCCTTAGTCTGCTCTAAAAATTAGCTATTCAGAAACAATAAAATATTTATTACCCACATAATAAAAATACATTCTTGATACACACTTCTCTAAATCAAATAAATCACACTCAGCAAAAATATTTGAAGTATAACTTGAGCACAACACTACTAAACGTATATACCAGTAGCAATGAAAACGTTTCTAAAAGCAAATGAGTGGTACTTTAAAAACCATCACCAAAAAAAATTCCTCATTTATCTCAAGAGGTAGGAACAACCAAATTTTATGACTGTAAATATCTCTGCTCTCATGGTAATAAACACAACTGCCTGAAGACAGGAGAGGAAGCAGATTCGTATGTGTGAATGGAAGTTAGAATAACTGAAATGAAAGTAAAAGTCAAGAAGTCAGCTTCACACTATTTCAATGCTCTTATCAAAGGCAAGACAAGAAGCTTATTGTTACTCAACCTCCAGTGAACGTGCAACACGCTGAATGCGTGAATTTGCAAGAAACCTGACCTCCAGCTAATGAAAGCATGCTGGAATTCACAAAGTGTTGTGCATCTTAAGAACAAACCCCGCCACAGAAAATTAAGGAGGATGGGAAAAAAAAAAAGCAAACAAACAAACCCAAACCAGAAATAAATTGAACAGTGAATTTTTAATTTTGTTTTTAAAAGACAAGTGAATACAGGAGCCTGTAGAAACTGTTCTTTTAAAGGTTCTATTTCATTAAAAATCAGCTTTTGACTAAATTTAAAGGCTATGCTTTAAAAATAAATTTGGCTGTATCATCACCATACCAACGGCATATAGCAGTAGAACAAGGGCCAATGGTTTTAAACTAAAGAAGGGTAGACTTAGATTGGACATTAGAAGTTCTTTACTATGAGGGTGGTAGAACACTGGAACAGGTTGCCCAGGGAGGTGGTGGGGGCCCCATCCCAGAAGACATTCAAAGTCACGCTTGAGGAGGCTCTGAGCAACCTGCTTTAGTTGAGATGTCCCTGCTCTCAGCAGGGGAGCTGGACTAAATGACCTCTGGAGGTTCCTTCCAAACCAAGGCATTTTATGATTCTATATCAGAAAAGGAAATCGTACATCTCCCAGCATCAGAGAAAGTTAATCCCTGTTCCAAATTTGCAGTTATTCTCATCTCCATTATTGTTAGCATTTAACAACCATGTCATCCAAACCAGTATTTGTTTGATGAATAAAATTTCATCTATCCTACTATTAAATTAAGCCTCAGGGTATTTCCCTACAGCCACCTTTTCCTCTCTAGTCACCTTATTTAAGTCGTTTCATGTGAAACATACAAACATAGATATCGACAATATCAATCCTACTACAGAATACACTTGTTGAACACATCTTTATGCATACTGAAAGAGGGTAATGCCTATAAGACTTAATTATTTGCAGGTATTAGCTTACCTTATCTTGGTTTACCAATGAATACACGTAGAGGGGAAGAAAGAGCCTATTAAGTAGGTGGTCTGTCAGCACATCATTTAAAAATTCACAATTAATGATAAGGATATCATTAAGGTAATGTAAATGATCAAGATGTTCTGCTACCAGGTCACTCAGTTTGCCCCTGTTTCTGTGCCTGAGAAAGAAAGCAGAAAGAAAGTCTCAGATATAATCAGTTGTCACAGTCTTAAAAACTTAAGGAAAGAATTAACATGCATTCCTTCCAGTGATCACCTTGTGCAGATCGACTGCTTAAAGATGTTTTCAGCAAAGCCAACTAATGCAGCTAGTAAACAGTATTCAGGCTTATGTGTGCTTTAGACTGCAAACAGCAAGTTTTTCCCCCAAGTTGTCAGAAGCGATGTTTTTACAAAACTTCCACTTCGACAGCTTTTTTCACAAGCCAACCATAAAAAAATAGTAAGATTTGTTTCCAAAAATGAGACATCTACATTGTGGTTAATATCTACCTCTTCACTTTAAGAAAGCAAGAAACAGTCACCCATTCTGAAGTGGGGTGGGAAGGCAAAACAAGAAGAAGCCAAATCAACAAAATATTTCTGTAGCTGAGAGAGGAATATTACACAGGAAACTTCATGTCTGACAGTTCACCTATTAAAGTTCACCTTTCCAGTTTACTTTTTTTGTACGACCTTTTCAGAAAGCTGTTTTACTGAGTTGATACGTAGAAAAGGAACATTAAAAAGACACAGTTAGTAAGACATAATAAGGCCCAAAATACTTTGTGCCTCTTCTAGATACTTACTAAATTTGGCATAAAAGCATGCTGTCAAATGTTAATTTACTTGTACAGATATTAGCACAGATAGACCACACAGCACTAACCATTATTAATTCAAAGAATCACTAAAAAGCTTTGTAAGAATGAGAAGCTTGAACCGCATAGAGAAAACATAGACAGACTCTAACTTAACTGGACTACTAAAGACAAGGAGAGTAACAACATCTGGGAAGCATTTCCATTCAACACTCAGCATTTGTAAAAACTTACTCCTCATCAGTCTGCACGCAGTTATCCAGTTCTATCACGTGGCTTCCAATAAACCAAACAAGGTTGGAGAAATAAGGGACAGCAGTTTTATCTCTAATGTAATGCAGCATAGGTTGGTTGTCCACTGAAGAGAAATTATTAAAAATAAAAATCAGTTGCCATTATTTTTTAAATTAATTTTAAAGAAACACAACAAAGTATCTTCTGAATTTTGATTACATGCTAGCTTTTCATGAGTATATACCTGACATGATCTTATGCATGAAATGGACATCTAAAGATCATCATCTCAATTCTTAACGGGCTTGAATGAGCCTAATATTGATATATTTACATAGGTCTGAAGATAAATAAATTTAGTTGAATTCAGAAAGGTTTCTTTAGCACATTCTTTACTAAAAAGAAGAGGAAAAAAAGCATAAGAATAAAGCAGTAATGCTGAAAGTCAAGCTAGTTAGACTTACATGACACTGCATTAAGGAACACGGGAATCATCAGTGAAGGAAGGGCAAAAGAAACAGACAACAGTTAACAGGATTAGGAACTGGGATAGTGACATCCTCCAAAAGGGCTGAAAAAGCTAAAGCACAAAGCATCTAAACTAAAAGATACAGGGTAGGTGTTAGATCAGAATATATGCAAATGAATAGTCAGAAAATTATGACACCTGAACATCTGAGCTGTGTTTTTCCAACTCTAACCTTTATATCACTACAACATGCAATGAAAATTCTAGACAAGTACTTTTTTTTTGGTAACAAAAAAAAAAAAAATGTTTTGTTACGTAAATATATAACAAATAGGACATGAAGCCTGCACTTTGCTCTTGCGAGCTTGTATTTGGGTTTACAGCTCGATTAAGTAGAAAACAAGTATCAAAAGACCATATCTCAACATATAAAAGACATTTTGTCCTTTCCAGTCAACACTATGAAGAACCATCCTGCTATGCAAGCTATCCAGCCTGCAAAATCATCATTTTTAAAAAAAAAAATCTTTTTTCCATCATGAATACTGTCATCAAATCATAACTTCTCTTAATTGATAGAAAGCTGTGTAAATTCAAAACGCAATTTAATTTAAAATAAAGTCAAGCATAAGAAGCCCTGCATGACGTATTCCATAACACATACTACCTTACAGCACGCTGACTTCAGAGGTGGAAGTTCTAAAGACACACTAGTTTTCATACAGAGATCACTGTGGCATTTTCAGTCAATTACAGAAAAATTTAGGGGGAAGTCACTTTTGGGCATTGGCTAGTCCAAACCCATTCCCAAAGTACCAGTAACTTCAAAGTTCAATCAGGTTGCCAAGAGCCTTGATGAGTTTTGAACATCTCAAACAATACAGATTCCTCAGTTTTGGCGCGTAACTATTCTCTCAGTGAAGTTGGGGATTTTTTTCCTTATGTCCTGTTGGGATGTCTGGTACAGGAATTTGCAACTGCAGCCTCCTGGCCTTTACTGGGCACCTCTGGGAATGGTGTAGCTCTTCTTTAGACTGGAATGACTGCAGCATCTAGGAGCTCTACAATCATATTCCAATCCAAAAGGAAGTAGCCAGAAAAGTTACTGCTTCACACATTATAAAACTCAAGCTCATTACTACTTGATCTTCCTGAAGCACTGAGGTTTTGGATTTGGTTTTTTGGGGTTTGTTTTGTTTTTTTAAATACAGTCACATTCTGATCTCTTTTGGAAGGGAAGTTAAAGTTCCTTGTATATGCTTGATACTCTTTTGGGTTTTTTTTTTAAACCAATTTCATCTTTGAGGAAACAATACTATTTACAAGTACATCCTGTAGGTTTGGGGTTCTGTTACATAAAAACCAAAACGTGTATCTGAAGCATCTCAACACACTAAGATTTTCAATCTCTTAAAACAGACAAAAAACCCTTAGATGTAATTAACTGAAAAATAAACTACAATAAAACAAGCATTTTGTGCACATGTCTTTTTTAATATATAAAAAGCATACCTTTATAGACATTTAAGGTTATAGTCCTAACAGCAATCCTGACCATGCTTTCTGGGTGGTTAAAAAATTTAATAGCTTCAGTGTACAAAGCGAAGTCATTAGTGTGCTGTAACAAGAGGAAAGAAAGTATTGGTGAATTAACCAAAACATGTACAGAGTATTTGTTGGGATTTTGCATGGAAAACTGTGGTAGTACAGTCCCCTCCACCACCACTCACAGGCCACTCAGGTCACGGGACTCCTTCCTACTCTCACTCCTTATTGTCTTATGACCTGGTACACTTGTACTTGGGTCATGGCCCAGAGCAGGGACACCAGGACCCCAATATCCAGTAAGTTCAGAGCACATGCAACTGATGGAAAAATACCATAATCCTCAAGTTCTGGACATGCATAGATCAGAATATTGCAATACTTGAGTTAGGCTGAAATGGAAAAGTACCTCACAAAAGTCAGTTATCTCAGACCCTACAGTGATCCAGCATAAGACCCTTTGAGCTCTCCTGGATCACAGTGGGCTGCATCCAGCATCTCCCGCAAGTCAGGATGCCTCTCTGGACCACCCACCCATAAAGTCAATGCAAGGCCTGGGCAAGAACACCTCCTCAGGACTCAACCCCACCCACTGAGAAATGCCAGTGCACTGCATTTGCTCTCAAAGGGGGAAATCTGGACTGTAGTCTAGTCTCTTTTGCCCATCTATCTGCCTACCCAAGTGTTTGGTTTTATGCATCTGCTTTTATAAGTGAAAGCACTTACATATTCCACCAGCCATGTATTTCCGCGCCTGTATGTTTTGTGTTTATGCATATACAAGTGCTTTGGTTGGAGATATCTTGTATTAAGTTAGCATGAATCTGCTCATTCTTGAATCCGTAATTAAGTCACTGTTTCGCTAAGTCGCTTCTAAGTGCTGCTAAAACCAGCCTTTGATTTATCTCATTTTATTAAAACGTGAATTGCTGGTAAATCAAATGGTGTCAAACATATTCATCTGTGACAAAAAAATACATGGGAAATTGGATATATTACCCTGATATTTTTACCTTCTACTTAAGTAATCGAAATGATTTTACAATGCACAGTCGGCTGCATTTGTAGCTCTGCATTAAAATCAACTGCTCTAAGTGTCAGAGGTGTGTGAATTTACTCTGCAAATATTCAGTGCTTTAATGCCCCCTTCTGGCGAAAAAGTGGAATGGAGCAAAGAAAAATCCATTTCAACTTTTGCCTTTGATTCCTCAGGGTTTTTAAGACTTTGGCTAAGCCCCTTAGAACGAAGTGGTACAATAGAAAAGATCCTGTTTATAAAAGCAGAAGAAAACAAGGCATAAACAAGTTGAATTCTCAAGGAAGCAGACTTCAGGACTACTAGTACAGTCCAATATAACACTAACTTCCAGATTTTTATTTCATTATAGTTGTATGAGGACAAAGACCTTCTTTATCATGCTTTTGAAGACATCCCCACAAATGAATTCTCAGTTACTGATATTATCATTATAAAAATAAATGCAGGACACGCCGAGACAAGAAACTAAATAGAATATGTGCCAAATTGCTATCATTTCTAATTAAAGTCCTCTTATTGTTAGAGTGCAACTCTTCTTCACTTACCTCATTATAAAAGAAATGCACAGTATGGTTGTTGAGTTTGAGGGAAAGAGTTTTCAAAAATGATATGTAATATGCCATGATCTCCTCATCAGAAAAGTCAAATTTGTGGACAATAATAGAATTTACATAGTTATTAGAGAGGAGGTAGTCTGAAAAATAGAAGACATTACAGAGGTTAACAGGAAGAAAAAAATCAATGTGCTGATTAGCTACATTTAAAGTACCAGTTAAGAGGAAACTACACAATGCCTGAAGATCACAGTTTTTAGCCAAACTTAAGTGATGGCTTCGAGCGGTACTATAAGGAAATTTCTTCCTACAAAGGTCTTTGCTCCCAAGAACAAGACAACTGAGAATACACTTCACCTTCCTCAATTTCTGCAGGCTTTGCTGCTAATAACTCTTAGAACAAGTCTCTTTTCCTCACAAACTTAATAAAAACTCTCAAAGGCGTGTATATGACTTCATGATAGCTGTGGAGTACTTCAACTATTAATTCTCTGTCCTCTTTGTATGTTTCTAAAAACCTTGAAGTAAACACAAGTGGCTGAATGCCAGTCCCAGTGACGTCAGAACAGTTCCAGTACAAATTCTACAACACAGGGGCACCACACAACCTGCAGCAGCAAGGTGAACGTTTCAGATCACAACTAATTTGCCAACTTAGAGAAACCCTTGAAACATGCTAAATAAGTGTTTCAGTAGAACTTTTATACTGCAGAAAATTTACATTAAAAGGTATGAGTCAAATTATACCTTATTTTCAGTAGTGTTAACTAAGAAGGTTGTTAGGAATTCATATGGTTCTCCTATGAAGGGGCAGTAGGACTAAATTTCATCAAAATAAATGGAATTCAGTCAAATCTCAGTGACTTATTCCTGAACGGTTTAAAAGCATGCCCTTACACAGCGATGTTTCGTGACTGATGTTCTCGAAAAGGATGTTCAGAGTCTGCAGAAGCTGTACACACACGTAACGACCAGACTTCTGACGCAAGATGTTCAGGAAGAACACAAACATATTCTTCTCCAAGAAAAAGCTAAAATAAAATAGAGGCATTATTAAGTCACTTGCTGTATTTAAACAGGAATGTAACTTCACCGAGACCAGGGATGATTCTAGGCAAGTAGGTCAAACAACATGGTTTACAATTATGAGGAATTATTTTGCAAAGTCGTCTGCATAACAGAACAATATCTTCCAAAAACCTTAAAAAAGGGCACTTAAACATTCATATTATGCAAAAAAAGGGATGTCAAGAAATCAGGGCCTTTTTTATGCTATTGTAGTATATTCAATTTACCAGGCAGCTTCCTTACCTTACAATCATAATTTTAAAGGGGAGAGCCTCTAAATGAAGGCTACGTTTTGTTCACTTGCCCCTTTTAACCTAACATGCTTTTTGCCTTCAACACTATAGACCTTATTCTTCATCCACTTCAATTTTTATTTTTTTCTCCACACCAGAAGCAAGCATTTCATGGTTTATTGTACAAATCAAACAGTGAAGTGAATACTTGCCGTGGTTTTTAACCGGAAATGCGTGCAATTTAAAGAGAACAGTGTGGACTCTTTCCTACCAGGACTTCACAAATACATATATATCTATGAAAATTTGTTTTACATTAACTGCAGAAAAAACATCCTCATTCCTAAAACTCTTCCAAGCAGAGAAAACAGCGAGGAATGTGATGGAGTTATGGTAAAGGTATAAATAATCAGAGTAAGTTAATTTCCTTGGTCCACATCATAACCCAAATATTATGCTGAAATCATCTTGCAAAATTAAAACCAACCACTCTTTAAATAGATAATAAACCCAAGCATCTTAGCTTTACTTATTTCAATCCCAAATTGCCTTTACAGGGGAGCAAGTGTCCTGAAGCAACCAGCCAAGCAATGGACATTAACACAGTCAATACATGCAACTGTAAATATTTGAAGTTTGGTTTTCTATCACACTATTTTATGAGAATTAAAATAACATCTGAACAAAATATCTAAATATCATAGCTAGAATATATATTTATAGTATCTTATATAAACTGAACAAATTAAAGTCATATGATATAAGGAGATGTAATAGGTAAATCTGGGCCCTAAAATAGGTTAGATTCTGTATTTGTATCAGAGATTTGAGAGTTAAACAAAGGGCTCTGGACTTAAACCACTACTTTGTTACCAGAAGCAAGTTTCTTTGTATGACAAGAATATAATACTGCTTACCCATCTACTATGGGACAGAGCTTTTACCTACAGTCATGAAACACTCTTTGCAGAATGGGCCTTTTGAACCAGAGCTCTGTGCAATTCTAATCATTCTTTAAAAACAAAAACAAAGTCAAAATTGCTTAGAAGTACTTACTCAAATACCGAGCTGTCATTCTGATCCCCCCATATAAGGATCTCTGTTATAGAACGAATAGTCTCTACCAGCAGGTTGCGGTTGTGATCTGTTACCGTTGTATTTTTAGTCAAAACATGATACATGTACCTAAAAGAAAAAATATTTACAAGTAATAAGCTATTCTGCCACTTTCACATGCACTGTGCTTGCCTTTAGTCCCTGCAACAATGCAGAAACACACACGCACTATGTCTAATTATTGTAGAATTTTAAAACCCTAACATTTCCTTTTAATATTGATGCAGAAAGAGAAGTAATTGTTAAACAGAATATGTGACAAAAGAAACAAATCCCTAACTAGCCAGGTGAGTTACGAATGCTTATGCATACGTCAACATAGGACTAGAAATAATGCAACACTTGTCCCAGTGTGCTTCTTAGAGCAACCTGAGGAGTTTCTTTAAAAGAATGTTAAAGACAGAGGAGTGCTGAGCAAGAAAGAGAAGTAGAAGCAGCAGGGAAGCATGCAATAGCCTATATGGGAAAGAGGCATGTGCAGATTTAACTAGAAAAGTTAGATACCTTCTCTTGTCTGCAGAGACACTTCACAGACTGGCATCAAATTGGGGGCTAATAATCAGAACCGTCAAAGACTGTTCATTCTTGGCAAAGCTTAATTATCTAAACTAAAGGTTTAGGTTACTAAAGATAGATGATATATTAGTATACTGTAATCTACTGAAAACCAGGAGCAACACCCGAGCATTCTGGATTATTTGGGCAATACACTCAGAAGTGTTTGGGAAGGAAGACAGATTTTTCAAGACAATGAACCTTCCCATGAAAAGTGGAGTTAATCAAAACTCTGGGGAAAATAGCCCTTGTGTCCTGACTCTGGGGTAACCTATCATGATTGGTTTGCATCCCATGGGAGTTAGTTCAGTGATTCAGGTTAAAATTCTGGGAATCTTACTAGTATGATACAGGAGTTTATAAGTTCAAGAAGCCAATTTTTAAGCAAGACCCCAAAGACCTCAAGCAGCTATTAAGTGTAAGGCAAAAATACCAGTTTTGTGAAGCCATTGTTCCAGGAAACACTGTGCATTTTTAAAATAAAATTTTGGGGTGTCTTATTTAAAGTAAGTTTGAGAAACACCATTTAGCTGCACACATATATCGGGCTGTCACAAATATTTATCAGATTTATGAAGACAAAACAAGGTATTACCTAATTTCAGAAACTTTCTCATCCTAGAATTCAACAATAAAAAATAAATTAAAAAAAAAATTATTATATTTGCAAAATTTGGGTTGGGGAATCTTCTTCAACCACTGAGCCCCGACTCAGCTGGCCGGAGCTTCACAGGACTTGTTGCAAGACACAGTCTATCCTCTTAAGCCACGCAGGAAGCAGAAGCTACTTCAGGAAAGTTTATCATGCTGTTCTGGTAAAATACTATATGCTTTGTGACCTTGATGGCTTAATCATCAAGTAATTATTTTGCTGTGTGGAGTACTGAACAAGGATGCTGAGAGGTAAACAACTGTCAGAAGTTCACAGTTTAAAAAAAAAAAAAATTATACACCTACCACGTGTTCCTTTCCCTTCCCCTCCAAAGTCAGCAATGTGATAAGGCCTGTATCATATTAAGGTTAACCCTCCAGACAGCAGAGGAAAGAGGAATAAAAAGGGAAGAGATGGCAGGAGGGGTAAAAGATTGGCTTTTTGTACTCTTCAGTAAAAAATTCTCTCTCCCTCTTCAGGCTGGTTTTCCCCCCCTCCCCCCCTCATATATCAATACTCATTTTCCAAATCCAGAACAGAAGCCAGTCTAGAAGAGCTCTTTCACAGCTACCTCCTACAGTCGTAGCTGCCTGGTCACGTGCCATGCTGCTACAGAAGTCATTAAAGAGCAAGTCAAAGAGCACCTGCAAATCCTCTCCAACTAATCTGAGGATCACAGTTCAAGATTCCTTCTATGGAGAAGGACATCACACTGTGAAGATGTAAGAGTCTAGTTCTGACCACCTATGAGAATTCCCAGGGCTCTCTAAAAGAGCACACAGCACATAAACCCTGTAAAAACATCCCATTATGGCACTACATACATTACCAGGAGAGTGAATCAAAAGACAGAGCACAAACTAAGTCGCTGCTCTGAGCATGCATCAGCTAATGAAACAATGAACGGCTGAAGACTGAAGGCAATTAAATCAAGTTGTTCCATAGCAATCTGTATAGTTAAAGTATTTTTCCCGAGAGTAATTAATACTACACTACTTCAAGTATTTTAGCCTATTTATTTGAAGCCATATATAAATTATTGCATCTGTGAAGATATATCTCATGAATAAGTTACATTATGCAAACTTGGGAATGAAGTTTACTCCAATAGCAGAACTCTGGAAATGGGAAGCAGCAGGAAGAACGATATGCTGTTACCTCACCTCGGGTGTCTATGGAACACAGGGCATTGCAGATACAAATAGCAAGAAACATTTGATAGTCAGGAATACATTAACTCCAAATTAATTTACCGATTATCAACTTTACTGCAAAGTTCCTTGATTTCCTAACACAGTGATGCACTTAGAGAAAACCCCGGCTGCACATTCAAGATATTCCTTTATCTACTTTCTTGAAAACGCATGAGAAAGCACACACCTACTTGTTTCTCTTACCAGACATGCAACGCTTTATATTCTCGTGATATCATACAACACACAAAACCAGTATTTACATAAATCTTACGATGGATCAAGTTTGTGCTCCATACTCCTAAACCCTCAAAGAGGAGGTTTTTGTCATCTCTGTCTCTCTGTATCTGAAGACTGAGTTCAAATAATCAAAACCCCACCCTGCAGAAAGTGTCAAAGCACCTGAGATGATCACAACCAATGGGAGATTTTTCAGCAACTTCAGATGACAAACAAAATTCTGAACATTTTTCTGGTAAGAAACCATGTTCAAAGGGATAACGTAACTTATGAATACAGAACGTGTGTATTAATTACTTTCCTACCTATTACTTACAAAAATACACTAAAACAGCTAAGAGTTTTGAAAGTAAAGCTCAAATTTAAAAAGCCCAGACTTAACCATACCATGCTTGCTTCTCATGCTGCCTGTAACTATGTGGTTACATACTGTTCCCATAGAGAAAACCTGATGAATAGCACAGACAGCACTTCAGGAAATGAATCAGCTGTGAAACAAGTCTTCAGCCGTACATGTTTATGGACACCACATCTGACCAAGTCATGGGAAGTGTTCAGCACCCAACTCTAATGGTATAAAACCTTTTGTGGAATCAGCATACAATTAAAATACCAAATGTATAAGTAACAAGGAGAAATATACTTCAAGGTAACAAAACGTCTATGTGTTGTTAGAAAAGTAGAGGGAAAAAATGTATCTACAAAGAAACACACCAGGTTTAAGTTCCAAAGCCTTTCACTTTAGCAGTAACAACACAGACATTATCAGATGAACTCTTCAGAAATGGTTAAGATTACACCACTTCAATACTGGGAAAAATGACATAAAACCTCTTCCTCCATTCCAATGCAAAGTTAAAATTTGCAGACAGGCGGGGAAAGGAGAAACAGTTATGCACTCAAGGAGATCTGATCATACATCTGCTAAGGTTTCACTATCCTCAACTGGGCAACAATGAGAGACATTTTGGTACTTTAACCACAGGTCACAGCTCCTAAGGTGAGGAGCTGGAGAAGCAGAGTACAGTGACTATCACACTCAGCAGCAGGAGAAAACCGTAAGAAACCCAGACCTACACAAGAACGCCTTGTTCATGTGCAAAGGCAGGTCACAAGAGAAAGAGAAGAACATGCGGCTTGGGAGAAAGCACTAACTTCAAGTTTGTGTAGCAAGACAGAGTTGCCTAAAACGGCCTTGATGTATTTGCTTTTAGCACTGGAAGTATATAATAAACACAGCAGAGGACTACGTGAAGTGAGGGGAAAAAAGGTCTAATTTTAAACTGCTGGATGCCACCTTTAAGAAGTGGATTCTGGCCTTGTTTCAGGCGATCTCAAGTGAAGATCACTTCAGCAAGACATTTCAGACCATTTTCACAAGCAATCACTATCATTTTGTTTCCAGAATATTTAGGCTTTCTCCATTTATTAAGTTATTGACATTCCCTCAGTTACTAACCAAAGGGCACAAAGATACCAAGTTCTCTGAAAACCAATAGTCAGAAGCACTGATGTAGCACAGAGTTCTGTTTCACAGGCTCTCTCTATAGCAGTTCAGCAGGTATTAGCGGGATTAAACCATAACGGTTTTCACTAGACCAAGAGGCTGTATCAAAATACTTCATACAAACAGCCTCAGAAGGTTCCTTTGGCCAATCCATCCTATGGCACGTTTGCAGAAAGATGGAATAGCAAAATTTCAAAAGCAAGCCTCAGACAAACTGTATCAAAGCTGACGGGAGAGGAAGCTCCAGATCCAACATTTACTGACAAAAAGCAGTAACTCTCTCAGTATTGCTAAATAGATGTATTGTTTACAATTTTGTTTTCAATTTAGACTAGTCTCTACATTGTGCATATTAAAAAATAAAACTATTCCCATAAGGATAGACTGGGCCAATTCCACTGTTACACCACAATATACCTTTTATAGGCTAAACTAACCTGTAATAGCAAGATTGGGGTATTCTACTCAAATCATTCACATGAAACACAACATGGGGCTTTGACATGTTGAGAAGACAAGAATGCAGACAGCTCACAAGACAAGCTTATCAAGACTGACTTCCTTTCGTGAGCCCAAAATGAAGGTTCTTTGTCCTTTTTCCTTCTGTTGCTTTACCACTTCAACTGCTACCTTAGAAAAGCCACTTCACCACTAAATAGCTACCTTTGCTGTTAACATGCAGCTAAAAGATGAAATTCATACAGACTAAATAAACACTTAAAACACGCTCAGTCTAAACAGATCAAAGGTCTTGTCTGTCCTTTACTTACTACCACTTCATAATTAAAGAAAACACATGCAAAAAACCAACCAAACCAAGGCTACTATTTTAATCAAGAACTATACACTTCAATGTGCAGTTAAAAAAAATCAAGAACAAGCCACAACACTTAAAGCCTAATTCCCTTTTGTTACAAATCAGTGCATCACTTTCTACCCTCTGTGGTTCCAAGAGAACAGCTGATGACATTTTTCTTTCCTAAAACATTCTAACATCCTAAAGTCTCCCCTTACTTTTTCTAAACTTCTTCATATTTCATCATGCATCAGCAGTTGTGCTCCATCTTCAAGTGTAGTATTAAAACCAAACAGACATAAAGCTCCACTAGTGCTGAGTAGCACCCAACGACTATACCTTGCACATTAAATAGAACATCTACATGTTTATACCAGAGCATGACTTTTGCCTTTTTGCTGCAATGTCACATCACACTAGTCTGAGCTACCATGCTTTCCAAATCACTTTCTGCAGTGCTAACTGCCTCAGCAGTTCTGCATTTATGGCCTTGATTTCCCCAACCCTGGTAATAAGTAAAGCATTTCAATTGGTTTTGAACAGTCTTCCAGTTTATAGAGACAAGGACCAGAATCCATAAGTCATCCTGATAAAGATCCAAATCTTGTATAAGTACAACTTACTCGTTACTGTCAGCCTCCACTCATGTCCCCCTTGCAATCTGGCTAATCACTGAAAACTACCAGCCACTTCTTTGTCCGTGAGCTATATATTGACAGCAATTTCATTTAGAGAATGCTTCCTCTCTTAATGACCTCCTTTTCTTGTTGAGTAGAAAGAGAAGCTCTAACTGTGAATGTCATTTTTCTCACAATAGCAGAACCCTTAAAATAGAACAGGGAATTTAAAATTGTTTTATCCCTTGCCATCCTTCCAATTCTCCAGTGGCACAGCGAAAAAAAACCCTTCTGCAGTCAGCAGTAACACAAGGATATGAGACTCCGGGAACTAACATCACAATTCTCAAACTCAACAGCTTTTCTTTTTTGTGGGTGCTAAGCCCTCTAAACAGAGTACATCCGCTGGACCTGCGAAACCACCATCCAAACTACTAAGATCACTCACACGTGCCTCTAAAGGCCTAGATTGTTTACAACCTGAGAACAGGCTCCTCATTTCCCTGTCTTAGCCACTGTCAGGAAACAAAGTTCTCCCTCGAGAAGAACATGATATTTTTTGTATTTGTCACCTGCTACACGCTACTCCACTGAATGACTATATGATATCATTAAGAAATAAACGTGTATCACAGCCATGAGTGTGACATGACACCACGGAACTGCATCTGCCCTGAAGACCTTTAGAGACGAAGGGGGAAATTTCCGTGAATGACACCAACCGACCGACGCCGCACAGAGCCTCCTTCACTGCCGGTGAATCGCTCCCGGAGCTTTCGGCTAGGGAGAGCTGCGCCAAAACGCGCAGGTGAGGAGAACGACCGGGCAGCGTCGCGGGCCGAGCCGACTCGCTCCTCGCCCCGCTCCTCAGGGACGCCTCCGAGCCGCCCGGCTCCGCTCCACAGCTCTCTCCGAGGGCAAACCCTGCCCCGAGCAGCTCCGCAGAGTGAGCCCGCCCGCCGACCGGTCCCCGCGCCGGCTTGTACCCTCCGAGTGTCCCCACAACCTGGGAGAGGCGACTGCAGCCCAGCTCCCCGCGACAGCCCCCAGTCTCGGCTCTCCTGCCCCTCGCAGCTGCATCCGAGGCCGGTTGCGCGCTTACTTGAGGTGGTCCAAGGAGTGGATGCTGCGGGCGGCCTTCCCGTGCCCGCCGCCCACCCAGCTGCGGGAGCGGCCAAACATGCTGGCAGCGACGAACGGCTGCGACAGCCACCGGGGCTCTAGGGCTTCATAGTCCCGCGGGGAAGGACAAACGACAAAAAAGAGGCGAGCGGCGCCGAGGCGGGCGCAGACCGGGAAGCAGCCCCTTCAGGGGCGGCT
>JAAGNO010031066.1:0-29686 GCA_033439905.1 Ceryle rudis
CTTCACAGCTTACTTTTATAAATTAAAAAAATATAACCGGTAATATTAGTCCCTTATTTGCTTGGTTTTTTCCAAATATTTTAGTTTTGTGGGGTATATCTGCAAGGTGTTTGTTTTCATTAGTGCTAATGAATAGAGAAAATAAAAAAAGAAATAACAACAACAAAAACAACCCCAAAGACTTTTCCATCTAGTATTTAAAAATTGAATATGGAAGCTGGTTTATGAATTTTCAGTTGATTGCTATATTTTGCTGACATTAATATTTAGGTTCTGACTCATATCAATACTTGCTGGGGGCAGCATTAAAATTTCTGATACATATTAAATACCCATGTACCACTTCTAAATGCAAGTGCTTGAAAGGTTTCTTTCTTGATCTTTTCTTACATAATCATTTTAAGATTACTATTTTGATCCCATTTCTCCCAGTTCAGTTAAATGCAAAACAAAGAGAAGATTGCTGAACAATTGTTATTTTAAAGGTTGTATTTTTTTTTCTACTAATTCATGCACAACAGTCACCTTGTGGAATAGCTATGGTAAAGCTACCATCAAGAGAGAAACAAGAGAAGCCTGTTCTGCAGTGCTGTGTGCAATACGTGTGCTGTCAGCACGAGAACTGACTGGTGAGGCAGCAGGTCAGCGCTGCTGATGCCAGGATGCTGGCTGCGGTATTTCAACACGATTGCAGACGTCTTCAGCTGGGAGGAGTTACTGTAGGCACAAGCTGAAGCAAGACACCTCACAACCCAAAGTTCAAGGTGAGTTCTATACTAGATGGTAGCTGATTTAAGAAATTGATGTTGTTTGTTTGGGTTTTTTTTTCCCCAGCACAGAAAGCAATACTGGGTAAAATTATATAACCTGGAGCTTCTTATTGCACAGGGTCACAGTCTGATACTTATGCTCTGCTCAGTATTTCTCCCTGTACTAAAGGCAAGTGTAGGAAAGGGAAAGCTATATAATTTTCTATTAAAAAATGGACAATAACAATGCATCTTAATGATAGGGACAGTTGGTACTTTGAGGAAAGGAAATTTAGAATAGAAATGGGCATTAGTGACCACCCCTCTTAGCAGCAGGGAAGCTCAGGCTTTGCTTGGTGAGGTTTTGGGTAGGTTTCATAATGCCTAGGTGCTCTCCTTAACCTGCCTGCTGGCACAGGCACAGCATATCCCTGGACACTTGGACTTCAGTTGGACCTCAGTAAGGGTGGGTGGGGAGGAGCTGAGCTCTCTTGCCTGAACTTGTCTAGACTGTGGGGACAACAGGAGAGGCAATTCCTACTTGCCTGGGGGAGCCAATAGTGATGCAGTGGGCAGCATTATCTTTTCCCTGCTGAGTCTAAGGGCAAATATCTTCCACCAGGTTTATAAGGCAGTTTTCCAAGGAACAGGGGACAACAAATCAAACAACTTTTCTTAATACTTTGAATTTTGTTGCTGTCTTATGGGGGTTTTTTGTTTGTTTGTTTTTGTTTTTGTTTGTTTGTGCCTCTGACCACTAGTGAAACCATTGGCATACTCTGGCTGTGGTACCTGTAGAAAACAGAAGAGTGTTTACACTCCAAAAAAGCAATACCTATGCTGAGCCATATGGTATCTTTGCTCTGTTGATCCACCTGGTTGACTCTTTGTATATGTTTTCTGGAGGAAAATCTGGTTTTTGGCTCTGTGCTGTCTGGGGCAATATCTTAGTGTATGGATACATTTCTTACAGGATGCAATAGTTTTGTGTAATAACTCTTAAACTGCAGTGGTGTTTGTACATCAGCTTAGTGGGGATGGATCCCTGTGCTTTTAGAGAAGTGATAGTTACAGAAAATATACAATGTAACATTTCTTTAAGGTTAAAAAGGCAGGTTCTTGATATGTAAGCTCCTCCAGCCAAGCGCTGCTTGCCCTGATCTGAATGGTCTCAGTGATTTTAATAGACTTGTGTTAACTTGTGCCTTCTGAGGATTTGCCAATCAGTCTTTATAATTATTTACAGCATGAGATAGAACAAGGTAGAGAGGATTTTGAAGGTAGAGAGAATACATATGCACGCACTTTGTTTTGGTTTGTTGTTTGTTTTTAGGGTTTTTTGTGGTTTTTTTTTTTTTTTTTTAATACCTGTGGATACATTACAGATGACCAGCGCTCTATTTTAGTGCTTAGACTCTTAACAATAAATGTAGGCAGTGATCCCCTGGAGCGTTCTGCAAGAGGCAGAGGTATTGAGCTCAGTGTCTTGGCAGAATTCCCCTTTCGGTGCTGCCACTCCGCTTCCTGAAATATTGAAGACTTGACTAGAAATATCTGTACATAGTTCTTTAAATGTTTGTTCTGATTTCTTGAGTAATTTTTCTCATATTTCTAAATAGCACCAAAATATGACTGCATTTATGACTGGATAAATACGATTAAGTCTTGTGTTCCTGAAGTTCTTAAAGAAACTACTTTTAATCACAGGTGTTGACCAGTATGTGAGTATTTTTTTTTTCTTTAAAAAATGAAGCATTCAGACAAAATAACTTATTTTTTATTATTATAATTTATTATTATTTTATAGTTTTACTTGTAAGGACCTATGCCAATGTAAGACTATCGTTTACAGATCCTGCAGAAATCTATTGATAAAATCTACTAAAATTATTGCTTCAGAATAAGACAATAAGAATAGGGTAAGAGGGGAGATTGTAAAAGATATGGAAATTTGTGAAAGAAATGGAAAGACATAAAATGTACTTCAAGTTTTATATCTTTCGATTACCTATTTACTGCAATTTTGTAGATAATGCCAGAAGAATAGCTCTTTGGGGCAGAAGTGCTTTAGAGAAATGTTTATTTCATGAGTACCAGGATAATGAAACCTGTCTCCAGCAGCTCCCAGCACCACTAGGCTGCCCTGTTCCAGAGCCTGCAAATGCTGTGGGAATGACTGGGACTGATCCCATGTAACAGATACAGAATACAGCACAGACAAGCTGTGTCAGTGTCTGTGTGTTTCTTCAGGTCAGCCTGTGAGCTGCTTAGACTTCTCAAAAATGCTTTTTAAATGTTTGAAATGTTGTCTTTCAGCATATTTTTTCTGTGTGTGTGTTTAGTCCATTTTAGGCACCTTTCTTAATGTATTACATTTGCTTTATGCATTGACAGAATTATTTGGGGGGGTTTTTTGTTTAGTTGGTTTTCAAGGAGGTGAAGTAAGTCTTTATTCATGTTTAATGGTAGATGACTGTCATTTAATCTGAGTTTTTATCTGTCATTTTCAAAGTTAGATTTACTGTATTTATCCAGAGCTTTTAATCTCTTTTCTTCTTTGTTTAGGCTTTATGTCTGCTCTCCAGGTTAGATCCTCTCCTCCAAAGTAAACACTTGCAGTAATTCTTAATCTTTATTTCCAGTGATGTCAATCTTCTTCCCAGTCCAGATGGATTTGTTTAGTGCCCATTATTCATCAACCAAAGTTTTTGTCTGTGAGCTGCCCTCTCCATTCACTTGTTTTTTACAGGAGTGAGTGCAGGAGGGACGGGCTGCTGGGTCAGGCTGTGCTGCCACCACACACAAAACCTGGAAGTTTTGTGTAGCCAAATTTTGATATGTTCCACAGGTAGACCTGAGGCCATTGCAAGAGGAGGGGTTTTCTTGGATTTTCTCTGCTTTCCAGAGAAACTTCATCAGCATCTTCCTGAAGTATAAGCACTGGACTTAAATCTGCTCAGACATGCTCCTACAGACCAGTTCAAAGCAGTAGGACTTGCAGTAAAAGAGAGAACAGAAAATGGTCCCCAATACCTCACTCTGTTCTGCTGGGCTCTGTCCATAGGCTCTGCCATTTTTGCAGCCATGCATCGTATCTGTCTGTGGATCACATGTGCTCAATGATCTCCATGGTGACTTGGGCACACGAGGCAGATATATGAGCTGGTAAGTCAAGGTTACTCTCCCTCCTCCTCTTCTTTTCCTCACAGTGCAGTGTGGGTGATTACATGTGTTAAGTTTTGGTATGGATGGTGCTTGTCTGGAGCAAAGCACAGCCAGTCTGTTTTAATTTTCTAGATCCAGTTTAAATACCTCACATGGATCAGCAGAGCCCTGCATGGGTGTGTGGGGGGTGTGGGAAGGGGGGAGAGGGGGGTACAGGATCATTGTCTGGGTGTAGTTATGACATCCCTTGTAGGGGAGGCTGATGCTACATGGACGGATTACAGTGAGAGATCCAAGGTAGCTTTTCCTACTCTGTGCATGGGAAACATTTACTGGGAGCCAACAGTAGAGAAATGCAGGTAATTAGCTCCTGTGTCTACTGAATACCTTGAAGAAATGTAAACACAAATGTTGAATTATAAAGACAGAATTTGTGTAGTCTCAGAATATATACATACATTATAAAGCAGAATTTTAGGACTATGTGTTCAGTTAGCCAGTGGGTACATTGAAGTTTTGCATCTTTGTATTCACAAAACAATTTTTCCTCTTTCCATTTGTGCAAATGACTTGAAATGAGTAATGTTTTTCTTGTTTGTTAGCATCATCTCCCCCTGTTGTCCATTGACATAAAATGCAGTGTTCTGGAACATGAGAAAGGCAATACATTTCCTCCAGTTCTTTGTAAGCTGATATGAAGTAGACAGACACCTTCTGAAGTTTTGTGCATGCTGTGCTCCTTTTTTTCTTTGCTGCAACAAGAAAAGCCTTTTCTTTTAACCTGGCTTCCTTTGAAGAAGTAACTCAGGAAGCTTCATGGCCTCTCAAGGTAAGTGCATCTATAGTCTGTATTTTTAGATCATGTTTACAGAAAACTCAGTCTTGTACATTTCCAGCAATCAGCAGTCTGATGAAATGAGAGTTTCAGGCTAAAACTACATCAGCCAAAGCACAGTTGTTTTGGCTTCCTTTAATTTTTCAGCATTCAAGAGTCTCCTAAGGAGACTAAAATCTATACTAGAATGTTATTTGAATAAAATATGTTGTAAGAAGTTAGCATGTGCATTCAATCAGAAAATTTAGTGTTTGCATCTTTGTGCTTAAACCTGTCAGTACAGAATGCATGGGAAGGGTTTCTACTGAGCCAAGGGTACCACTCTTTTTGCACCCTTCTTTCCTCTTCCACTTCAAAAATACCAAATCAGAAAATGCCTTTCACTCTCAGACCGGCCAGAGTCCTGATAACCACATAGGGAAAATAAATACTTGAAGAATAACTGAATTTAATAAAACTACTATCTGGGTTCATCTTTGACACATTTTGCCTTTTAGCAGCAGCCAGGTGGATACTCAGTGCTGTAGGCAAATATTGCAGCATGCTCATCTACCAGCCTTCTAAGTTCATTTTTGTCCATGCTTTCCAATACTTAAACTACATAGAAGGATACAAATCAGGTTTTTCTTAATGTGAATGCAACTCCACAAAGGTCACCCTATTGTAATGTACAGAGGCAGATGTTGACCCAGGGACTTTCAGCACTGTCTATTTACATTTGCCAAATATTTACCCTTCTTTGTTGCCCCCAAAATGCTCCAGACATTCTGCATTTACAGCGTGAAAAGATACACAGCAGCAAGCAGGTTGTACTCTTGCAATATATATTTTTTTATTTTACTTGTCTCTAGCCATATCAAAGAGATCTGAAATAGTGTCTTTTTAATGCATATTACTTAACAACAGCAGGAAATAGTACTGTTGTGTGATTTGGTTTTCATAATGAAGGAATTTGATAATATACTTCTTTCAGGACTAAGTAATGATATGAATTATATTTGCACAGAATGTTTACTGTATAATATGGTAACTTTTAAATTTTTCCATACCATAAATGAAACGGGAAGCATCCACAAAATAGATAAAGTGTCAGAGTAGCTTGGATTGTCATCAATATTTAATGTATTTATTGTTTGATTTTTGTATAGCTTAAAATTTGACAGACCTGAAATTTGTTGTCTTGTTTTCTCCTTATTATTCAATAATAACACTAACACTTGGCCACTTCATGACATTTCATGTAACAACAAAAGTTATTGGCAGTAACAGAACCCTGTGAGGCAAAGCGATGCAGAAGAGCATATAAAATATTTATTACCCAGTTATACATTTTTAAAAGCCAGCTACAAATTCAAGGGGGTTACTTCTTCCTGTGGTCTCAGATTTTGAAAGAAAACAGTGGCTTCAAAGACAAATTAAGATCAAAATATGATTAAATGATGAATCATCTGAGGTGACACCTCAGATAATGCTAAAGGATCTCATTTAAACCCACAACAGCAAAAGACTGCTTCAGACTTAGAGCCAAAATTCCTTCTGGATCTCAAACCCCATCGTGCTTAAGTATTGTCACACATCAGATAAAAATGATCAGTTTGTGGACATTTTACTGCCGAAGTGCAGGGGCCCAGCTTAATACAAGGATTTGCCATTTATATGCGGAGAGCTTCAGCTTGAATTTTCTTGTTTCAGCAGAGTCAGTGTTACTTAAGGCTGTGGAAAGATGCTCATAGTAAAACCAGTAGGAGCTTTTTGAGAATCAAATGGCAAGGTGATCACTACACTGTGGGAGATGGTGCCAATGAGTATGAAGAAGTGTGGGGACACAGTTGCCTGTAACAGTAAATATTCCCATTACCTTCACAGGACTAGCCAAGGTAACCATCACTGTGTCCTAAAGGGATTGTTTGCAATAGCAAACCACACCTTAGCAATATCTGATCTTTTCATTAGGATGATAATGCAAAATACACTGTAAGAGGCTGTGTAGACTTTGAAACCAGGGTTGTAACATCCAGCTTGAGGAATCTGAGATCCCTGGAAAGGTTACCTCTAATTAAGAGAAAATATGCATGCCCTCAAGATGCTAGAAAGCATCTTGCTAGAAGCAAGCCCTCAGAAGCCTGGTGTACATTAGCATGTAGGGCAGCTCATGGGATGCAGGGCTGAGCAACTTGTGCTGAGGAGCTTGTGGGTACCTTGTGTATGAGTCCAGACCAGCTCCAGCTTTGTCACACAGACTGAGTGCTCATAAACTGTCAGAGCAGATTAGGTGCACTCCAAAACCATATTTCCTGATTTAGCTTCATCTACAGTGATGCTACTTCGCATACTGTAAATATAAAGTGAATAAAGTGTGGGACCATCATTTGGTTCCACAGTGCTTTAGAAAGTGAATCAGAGTGCTGGAAGATTAGGACCATCATAGTATTCATTTCAGATCCTCACTCGTGGTCTGAACTAAAATGCTGACGCAGTGACGGGCAGAATGTGACATTATTGTTCCAGTTTTGATTGAAGCAGCTAGCTGATGTCTGGCCCTGTTCATTTTTATTTTTTTTTCCCCCCTCTTCTTCTCCTGTAGAATCTCAGGCACAAATCAACCCAATCTTTAAGGATTACCTCCCTAGTTCTTCTGACCTTCCTGAACAGAATAAGCCTGTTGAACCAAAAAGTGTCTGGAAGAACACATCGCACACTCATAACTTGCCACCTGGTCTGGAGTACCTGAGCCAGGTACTGAATCTTTCCAAATGTTAGAATTGTTTTATTTTCCTTGTATACTGTTTTGATACCTTTGGAGATAGGCTTGCTGTGGTTTTGGTTTGGGTTTGCTTTTTTTTTTTTCCTGGGGGAAGGGCAGATGGAAAGTCTTTTTAGTTACTTGATATTACTATGAAATAAGAAGCATAGGATTGACAAGTCCTTCCTTCATTGCTTACATTCATTTTTATAGGTATCAATTTATTGTGTATGCAGCTCTCCTTGCACCAAAACCATGGTTTTCCTCTCTGTAGAACTTTTTGTAGGCCTTTTCATTGTCTTCCCAGTTTCATTCCAGCTCCTTAAGAGCTCACCCTCAAGAAAATGGCTATCAAACTCCAGCTGGCCTCAGAAAGATTAAAACAGGCAGTGTGAAGGAATTGTCACCTCCTTCTAACCCATCCTCTGAGGAACATGAAGGTCTTCTGAGCACACTAGTTCTGCCAAGGACAGTGCTTTCCAGGTTAGAGGTAAGGTCCTGGGGAGGCAAGCTTCCAAGGAGACAACTTGATGAGTGGCTACAAATCCACACCCACTCTGTGCTGGGCAAGAAAGTGCTATTGCTTGAGAGAGGGAAATGCCTGGAAATAGAAGCAGACAAGTAGGTCAGAGGCAGGGGATGAAACAGGAATGCTAATGATTTCTCCATCCTACTAGTAAATACGCAGCTGTCCATCTTGCTCTGTGAAACCTCTCAACTTATGGAGATCAGACCAGTGATGATGGTCTTGCAGCTCTGTTCCAGAAGTTTCATCTCTTCTTTTTTTTTTTTTTTACTGAAAAAGTCACTCCCTGCTACTGTTTTGACACTGTCTCCGGTTTGCATTTCACATGTGGCTGGGTTCTGCCACTCATGTACGATTAATGCATCATACACCCTGCCTGGGATGGACAGGGACAAAATCAGGCTCCCAGTGTAGTCAAGTTGTGATTCTAACAGATAGGCTTCTGCTGTGTTTGTATTATAATAGTGCTGGGAAATGTTTATTTCACTCCAGGTCTGTATTTTAAACATATATTTCTGGTAGTTTTGTACAGAAGCAGAAATTGAATGTACTTTGTATCTGGAGGCAAGTTACCTAGATAACTCATGAAACTGTGAGACTCTTCAGAAACACTTTTATATGAAACAAGTTGTCAGAACTATAAGCAGAACTTGAGACCTCTCATGCTTGTACTCAGCCCACTAACCATTACTCTGTGCTGTAGCCCTTGTTAACTATTCTTAATTTACTCTGCAGTCTGAAAAGTGGAAAGCATGTGTGCAGTGGTGATTATTGGCATGTACCCCACAGCTGGAGTTTCTGTGTGTTGCAGAACATTTTGGTGTGCAATGCTGAAGCCATATTGGCTGTGTGACTAATGAAACAAGCTCATACAGGACAGGCCGGAGCAGAAAGGAGATCTGACCATCAGGGAAAGGGCTGCCTGAAGAATGAATTGGGATTGATTCACAGCTGCCAGGATGATCCCTTGGGGTTTATCCTGATGGACTAAGTGCTTTTCACATATGAAGTTCTAAAATGAATGATGTTTCTAACAGAACTGGGAATTTTTGATGCCATTATGAAGCCTGGAATACTGTGCAGCCTTCTGGTTGTGTGGGTATTGGGGAAAGGTGGGTCTAAACTGAAACAGTCACAGACAGGTGCTGCTGAAAGGACATGGGAATATAGAGAACCTGCTTTAATGCAAGACTGCTATTTTTTCATCTTTAGACTGAGAAACTACTAGAGAGGGAACCATGACAGAGTATCCAGGACAGTAAACAACCTGTGAAAGAAAGACATTTAATTTATAAGATTGTATTACTAGAGGAAAGATTATAGCAAGTGGTTGTGAATAAATATAGGATAACAATCAGAAATGAGATTCTGGTATTATCTTCAACAGAAGCGGGGAAGAGAGCTGGCTAACTTTCAGAAAGCTGAATATATTTCTTAATAAGACCAGGTTATGTTTGATTCTGAAACAAGTATCCAGACTTAGTACATCTCAGAGAGTGGCTGAGGGAACTGGGGTTGTTTAGCCTGGAGAAAAGGAAGCTCACTGGAGACCTTCTAGCTCTCTACAACTACCTGACAGGGGGTCGTTCTGCTCCCCCAAGTAACAGGCCAATAGGACAAGAGGAAATGGCCTCAAGTTGCACCAGGGGATCTTTATGTTGGATATTAGCAAAAATGTCTTCACAGAAAAGGTTGTAAAGCCCTGGAATAGGCTGCTCAGGGAAGTGGTGGAGTCACCATCTCTGGAGGTGTTTAACTGATGTGTAGATGTGGTGCTGAGGGACGTGGTTTAGTGGTGACCTGGCAGTGCTGGATTAATGGTTGGACTTGATCTTAAAAGTCTCTTCCAGCTGAAATGATTCTATGTTGTCCTATCATGCAGGCTTAACCAGTTTTATAAAAATCTTAGTTTAGCCTTGGTTAGACTGATCAGATGTAAATTTAATGCCCACAAAACTGAATATTGAGAGTTAGCGGTGTACAAGGAATTTTACATATCTGAGCTCAAGAGGACACCAGCTCTTGTAAAACTAAGGCCTTTAGATGATTTCAAGTGCAAGTGCAGAATTCCCTTAATGCACAAATATCCCAATAAAAGATACAACAGAATAGAATGCCTTGCAGAAACCAATGAAAGGTAAAACAAGCCTAAAAAGTGGTACCACCATGTTGTCTCAATATTGTTTATACATTGTTCACAACAAACCAATACATAGACCAAAATCACTGAAAGCTTTTAACACTTTAGACTCATGAATTTTCTTTTCCCTGTGAAACTCTACATGGAGCAAAGAAAGCCATATTAAAATCAATGCAAACATATTATTCTTCACTGAGAGAGTGGTTAGGCACTGGAATGGGCTGCCCAGGGAGGTAGTGGAATGATCATCCCTGGATGTGTTTAAAAAATAAGTGGACTTGAGGCTATGGTCTAATGGATAGATATGTTAGGATAGAGATTGGACTCAATTATCCTAGAGGTCCTTTCTAACCCTAAAGATTCTATGATTCTGTATTCAAATAGCCCTACCATCTTTAACTTGTTTATTCTTTTTTCATCAGCAGATCACTTCCCATGAGCTCCAAGAGTTCGCAACTCTCATGAAACCTAAGCAACAAACATAAAAGATTCTTGGGATAAAATTTTTAAGTCCAAATATATTTTATTATTTCAATTACCAGCATGCACATTTCAGAGATTAATGAAAGGGATAAAGAAGTTTCTCTTTTAATGGCTTTTCTTCGCAGCCTGAACTAGCTGCAGGAGATGACTAGAATTGACAAATGGCTACAACAGTTTGAATATGTACTAGGCAAGATTTATCAATTGTAAAATATACAGATGCTGGAGAGTGGTGACATGCTGGTCTCAAGGTCGCTGTGTGCTTTCTGTCTGCAGCTATGAACAGTGGCACAATCCTGTGCTAAGTGTTTGCGCATCAGGAATTTAAGGAAAAGAGATTAGCAAAGGCTAAACTATCATATAAAACAGGCAAAAACTCATATAAAACTGAAAGGTAGACTGAAATTAAGTCTTGCTGGTTTTATAATACTGATGACTGTTCTCTAAAAAATAATAATATTGAAAGAACCATAAGCATAGAAAAGCTGGGTATGAGGGCATAGAGCTTTTCTCCTGCACTTGTAACCATCTCACAGGGGAAGACATTTTCACTCAGATGACGGTTTCTCTGGAGAGCTGTTGTTTTACTCATTCTGGTGCCCTGGTGTGATCGTTTGCCACATTTAGGGTGCAGGACTCCCAGTGCCTGAGATCAGTGTGTTAAAACTCATGGGTGCTGTCATTGGCATCATCTGATTGCCTTGCTGGGATGCTCCAGTGGGGCCCTTTGGGATGTGGCTACAGTGCATTTTTAGCTTGAACCCAAACTCTTTCACTCCTGCTTTGCCATGGTGCCCAGTACTAACCTGAGCTTTCGTATAAGGGGCTTTCAGTCTTCAAGACCAGAAGGGAGGAACAGGAGTGAGAAATGGGTCCTGCTTCTCACATACATCTTTCCATTTTTGTTGTCTTCCTCATTTCCCCAGTGAAGATTATTTTTCTTCAAATGTGTGAATTACATAACCACAGCACCCAATGTCATAATCCTCAGTTATGCTTTCAGAGAGATGTTTAAACTGTGACTTGAGATAGACCTGGGGAACCCAGCTCATGCACTTCTGGAAGGAAAGAAATCCCACTAACAGAGAGATGAGCAATAAAAAAGGACAGGTGATCACTGGCAGCACCAGACCTTTCTAACAACAACCATCTTGCTTATCGTTTTCAAACAGCTGGACCAGATAATTATTCATCAACAAGTGGAGCTTCTTGAAGGTATGGTGCAATTCTTATCACTCTCCAACAATGCTGGTACACAGATGTCTCCAAAAAGCTTCAAAGACTTGCCCCCACCTTGCTGAAGTCATTGCAAAGCCTCCTGCTGACCTTGTGTCAGGCTTGCAATGTGATGTTAGGGTGATGAAAGCTCACTTTATGCATAAACTGCAGCAAACCAACGAGGAGCAAAAAATTACAGTGAATAATCTCTATACCAGTCCTAAATCCTCTCCCTCAGACACCTCCCTCTCAAAATCAATAATTAAGTTTAACCATCTTTCCAATACATGGAAAAATTTATTTTCTTTAATGATAAATAACATGCTACACAAAACAAAGCAAATAAAGGAAGGTCAGAAGACGCAAAGTGAAGCATAGAAGTTTGTATTTACATAGTTCCTCAGAATTCCAGAACAAATATTAAGTTCTGCAAGTAAAACATTTTCTGCTGTATTTCTCCCACTCAAAATGTTTTTGGTCCAATTCTTGGATACCTCACTGTATGAAAGTTTTGTCACTGAAGTGGGCCAGCCTCATTTCACAGGTGATAAAGGAAGAAAAAGCCTAAGCCAAAACTCAGGATCTGAATTCTATTTTATGCTATGTACTTTAATCTACAGCAAATCAAAGTCTTTGAACTAAGCATCCCTTCGAAGTACAGACCTGACTTTATTATTTCCTTATAATTATGTATCTTTTTGATACCATTACTTCAAAACAATTTTTTAAACATTATATTAAGGTAGTGTTCTACTTGTTTTGCTTTATTAGCTATACTTGGCACTGAGACGTCCAGCAAATATGAGATAAAAAACCATTTGGGACAAAGAGTTTACTTTGCAGTAGAAGAAAATGATTGCTTTGATCGAAACTTGTGTTCACCTATAAGGTCTTTCACCATAAGGATTGTTGATAACACAGGCCGAGAAGTGATTACAGTGAACAGACCCTTGAGATGCAACAGCTGCTGGTTCCCCTGTTTCCTGCAAGAGGTGAGTGAATCCTAATTGCCTTTTGTCTGAGCATCAGCCTGTATGTGCACAGCATTAATGAAGCCTCATGCAACCTCTGTGAGGATGTCAGGAAGGAATTCACACCCACCTCTCAGTCTGGGGGACTGAGTGACTTTGTTTAGAAGTAACTATTGATAAATAAGGTCCTTTTAGGAGTTACACTCCCAGCATGCCTCCTTTCTTTCGTGGGACTTTACTTTCCTGGCATCCCCAATAGAGCTTTTGTGTCTGATAATACAGATATGTCTCCAATCAGGTAACACCCCAAAACACTGCTTGTCCTGACACAGACTAATATGTCCATTAGTGCTGCAGATGGAAATCACCCACTATACTTCCTGGGTGTGAAGGATGGAAAATCCTTGGAGGCCACTGGTGACTGTGGGTATGATTGGGAAGAAGCTTCCCGAGGAGGCTAATGTTTTGCTCCATGGCTCTGCCTCTCCAAGGCCATATATCTCTGGAAAAGAAGCTACTTTGAGTGAAAATGCAGATCCTACAGAGTGTCTTATTTTTTGACTCTCCTTTATTCAGACATCTTTCTGTTTTTTCAAAAATATTTTATAGGTTAACTCATCTAACTCAGTACTTCATCAGGATTAAAAAAGAAAAAGATCCTTTGGTAGCATGGCTACAGTATAAAAAAGGTTATAGGCTACTCACTGATTATGCTTGCAGAAACTTTTCGAAGTGTATGGCTTTTATCAAATCTTGCATTATGTGGAAGATGTTAGCTCCTGGGGCAGCTTTCGAGCTTCATATTATCCACTATATTTAAAAACACTATTAGACAGCCTTGTAATATCCACTTCAGTTTGTGAAAATGAAATGTAATTAGATTTGTTAAGTACATATTTTGTAATTATCTAAACAATACACTATTATGGACAAATATACTAATATAAAATTAGTGTATAAGATTTTTTTTTTCTATTTTCTTTTCTTTGCTAGTTAGAAGTTCATTCTCCACCAGGAACAATAGCTGGGTATGTTGTACAAAACTGGGACCCTTTTCTGCCAAAGTTTACTATACAGAATGAAAGTAAAGAAGATGTACTAAAAATAATTGGCCCATATGCAACTTGTGGCTGTTTTGAAGATGTTGACTTTGAGGTATGTTTGTTATGAGTGTTAAGAATTCTGAAGTTTTACTACTTTGATTAAATTTTTCACTTAGAATTCCTGTTATTCTACCCTTAAAAATACTATACATTGCTGTAATTATGTAATAGAAATACAATGATGTGCATTGGAGTTCCCAACTTGCACATTCAGATTCACAGCATCACAGAATTGTCATGGTTGAAAAAGACCAGTAAGATCACAGTGTCCAACCATCAATGACACCAAAAAAGAAAAACCAGAAAAAATCCATACCAAAATCCACCTCACCATCCCACTACAGCAGGTCCTGAAGTGCCTCATCTACATATTTTTTGAATACCTCCAGGGATGGTGACTCCACCATCTCCCTAGACAGCCTGTTCCAGCACCTGGCTACTCTTTCAGTAAAGAAATTCTTCCTAATATCCAATCTAAACCTCCCCTGGTGCAGCTTCAGGCCATTTCCTCTAGTCTCATCGTTATTTGCTTGAGAGAAGAGGTCGCACCCACCTCACTACAACCTCCTTTCAGGGAGCTGTAGAGAGTGATAAGGTCGTCTCTTCTCCAAACTAAGCAATCCAAATTGCCTCAGTCTCTCCTCATAGGATTTGTTCTCCAGACCCTTCACCAGCTTGGTTGCCCTTCTCTGAACTCTGGCAACAAAATGTCTTGCTTGTGGTGAGGGGCCTAGAACTGAGCACAGTACTTGAGATGCAGTCTCATCAGTGCTGAGAACAGGGGCGCAATCACTGCCCTTCTCCTGCTGGACACACAATTTCTGATACAGGCCAGGATGCTGTTGGCCTTCTTGGCCATCTGGGCACACTGGTGAGTCCCAGCAAAAGCTCCCTGTTCACCCAAGCTGGTCTCTTCCTGGCCATTTTGTCTTAAGGTACATGGGGACAGCCCCTTGCTGTACTTTTAAGATTGCCTTCTTCAATATCATCCAGCATTCCTGGACTCCTTTGTCCTTCAGGACTGTCTCTGAAAGCACTCTCTCAACCAACGTCCTGAACTGGCTGAAGTCTGCCCTCTGAAAGTTCATGGTGGAGGTTTTGCTGAACCCCCTCCTTAGTTCACTAAGGATCAAGAAGTGGGCCCTCTGTTCCCCTCAGAAGGAAATCCCCTGTGACAATGACCCTACTTTTATTTTTCATAGGAGCGGTCCTAATGTGTGGGGCTGTCTGCCTTTGCAGCTCCCTGGATGGACCTTTATCAACATCCCCATTTGCCTGGTCCTCCAGTTCCAGAGCCCTGTATCTATTATATAGAGGCAACTGGGAAGGCAGAGGAAGCTGGGTAGGGATTCGTCTGCCACCCTAAGCAGGGACCTGTTTCCTTTCACCTTGGTCTCTTAGATCCTCTCCTTCTGCCTGCTGGCAAGAGGGCAGGAGATCCTCTGCTTCCTGTGGAGCCTCCACCTGCTGCCTTGGCCTCAGGCTGTCGTCCCACCAATCCATCTCCTCTCACACACCCTGGTGCTTCTCAGTCTCTCCACATCCTCTGCCACCAGGCTGAGCAGATCATTCACCTGGTCACAGCGTACACAGGAGGTATCTCTGCTGCCCTCTGGTAAGAGCAACAGGCTCAGATGTTCTGTGAAGCCTGGGACCTGACCAGATGTGTGCCTCTGGGGCAGCTCTGCCTGGGTCACCACATTCTTTTGGCTGTGGTTTTGGCCCAAGTGGAAAGCATGGCTGAGTTTTCTTCTGGGAGGGGATGACTTCCACTCAGATGTTTTCTGGACAGGAGTGACAATTTCTTCAAGGTTATAAACATGTAGCTAAATGAAGTCCTTTGCAGTCCATCAGCACTCAATTCAGCCATGGCTCAGTGTTTCACTGTATTCATGCATTCAGTGTTACCTGATACATAGTCCCCTGAAGCCTGTGACATTGAATCTGCTGCCTTCATTACTCTGAGTGAGAAGTACAGGCAGGATTACTGTACAATATATCTACATCCATTTGACCATGTTCATTGGGAGAAAAATAATTCTGAAAAGCCATCAAGAAATGTAAGGAATGAGAGGGAGAATGGGAGATACTCAAAGAAACCCTGAGCAGAGTTTTCTGATGTGTACAAAGCACTTTGCAGTAGTTAGGGAATCATAAAAGAGCTTCTATGTTGATTAACTCATCAGCCAAAACAGAAGACTTCAGTGGATACTGCCTGAAATTTCAACATACTGAGAGAAACATGCAGGTGGTTACATAACGTATCTTTCAGTTGTAGTGGACAGTGGTCCACAGCAATGGTACTGCTGTGACTTGGAACATATTAGAAACACAACATGGGGGGAAAAAAAAAATCATTGTGAAAGAAGAACAAAAGTGGTATGAACTTTCACAATGGCTTTCCTCCACTTTTCTCTTAGCTCTAAAGACACCGATGTTTCCAAACTTGAGTTCTTTTCTTGTGTGCCACTCCTAAAGCAAATCTGACACTAATAGGGCATCTCAATGATAAGAATAAAAGAATCTGACAGCTATAGCATACTCTGTGTGTCAGGCCACGCTCATTGATTCTGTGAAGATATAATCACTGTGTACTTGATTTATTTATATTTAGGTGTTTTCCTGGGTTTTATTCACGCAGGTAAAAGCTGCCAATGAAACTTCAACAATTGGCAAAATTTCCAAGTACTGGTCTGGATTTGTAAACAATGTCTTTACTAACACTGCCAACTTTGGGATCCAGGTCCCTGTAGATCTTGATGTGAGAATCAAGGCAGTAATGATTGGTGCTTGTTTCCTCATTGTAAGTACACAAAACCAAGGGGTAGATATATAAAGGTGGGTAGACTGGGACCAAAGGGAGCTGTGATCCTACAAAGGCATAAGTGCAGTGAAAAGCCAAACCCACTACCTAAAGGATAAATTAACTGTAAATATTTTAATTTTTATAACTGCTTTTGGTTTTGGTTTGGTTTTGGTTTGGTTTGGTTTTTTTTTTTTTTGATTATTTGCTGAGCATCTTTAGGTTCCTAAATTATTGTTTGTTAAACTGTTTAAACAGTATTCCCCATGTAGTTCAGTATCTTGCATGGCAGGATCAAGTATCAGCATACATGTAAAACCTGCTAAACTCCCCAAACCCCTTATCTGTTGTGCTTTAGCAGGTGTATGAACCAGGACAAAAGCTATTTCATTTCTAATAATTTCAAACTGTGAGTGCCACTTCATTAGTTCTGTCAAGTGTTGTATGCAAAACCTTTGCATCATATGAAATTTCCTACAAAAATTCCCTCGTGAGGATAATTGTAAGATAAGAATACTTACCACTAGGGGTAAGGATGAAGTTGAGATGCATGTTTTCTAGAATTGCAAATTGATATTTCTGTAGACTTCTTTTACCAACACTAGTGTGCTAATATTAACGTGCAATGGTTTCAAAATAATCTGTGACACTTGCATCAGAGAATATAAAACAAAAGAACAAAACTATTTAAATTATTTACTGGAAAGTATTTTCTTTAAAATAGCAAAACAATTAAGAAATTTCGTTTTTGTTAGGATAGAAATGGAACTCTCATGACACAAGATTTTCACATTGTCCAAAGCTCCTGTTGCTCAGTGGCAGAGTAATAGAAAATGATAGACTGATCTAATTATGTAATAAAAGACTACAAGTAAGACTTGATTATATTAATTACAATTATTATAATAATAATTGCATTTTTATACCTTCCATATCATTCTCAATTTGTTTGTTTGTAGGACTTAATGTTTTTTGAAAACTCTTTGGATGGATTATAACAAGATGACAGAAATAATAAGACATGCAGAATGTGTTTCAGTAAGTAAAAATGAACATAAATTGATCTTCTTGCTTTGAAGACTTATATGTCTAGATGCTTTCTAATTCTTTTTCATTTTCTTCCAGAAATCCCTTGAGCTTTGGACATGATTTTGAACTGCGCAAATCCTTGTTCCTTATAGGAAAAGATAGGGAGCTAATGATGAAGTTTATTAAAATTTATCTCATGAAAATAATAATTTCCTACTTACATTTTATGTGTGTTGTAGCTAAACACATACTTTTCACACAGAGCACTGTTGCTTTGGAACAGTGCTATTCTCTTCTTTCTCTTTTGATGTTCTTGCATAGGAAATCATGAAAGATTAGATGAAGGCTTGCAGCATCACTGATGAAAGTCTATGTTTAGAGAAGCCTTTGATGTTTTGCAAATGCTGATACTAGTTACTAACCACATGAGGGTGTGTTCTGGGGGTTTTGCTTTTTCATAATTTTCTGATTTGTTCTTTAATTAATAGTAACAAACTGAGATTGAAAGTAACAACTATAAAGACATCACCCGATGGGAAGTTCAAGATGTTACCTGTTTCAGTGAGCTGAAAGAAGGGAAGTTATGTTTGCTAGTAAATTAACTTTATGGCAAAGATTTGTTTAATGAGTGGCATCCAGAAATTAGGCTTCCAGCACTAGACTGGGGAATGTAAGCTCTATTCAGAAAATCTGGTCTTTCACTATTTTTACTGAAACCAGGCCATAACATTTGAGAGAAGGTCCTCTATGTGCTAGAGGCATGCAAATCGCTTCACTTTGACCTATCCGGTGTTAAGGATTCTTGCTCCCATCCACTCAAGACTTTTCTTAAAAGGTTTGTTGCTCTTTATGATATCTGGTGGTTGATAACTTTTCATTGAGACTTGTCTGAGGCCACCCTAGAACAGAATATGGTAAGCTTGGGTATTTTCTATGATAGGACTGTGCAGTACGAGCTTTTCCTATTTCAGACAGCAGTTTTATGTAGCTGTTCATTCCTGCAGTCATACTTCATACTGTTCCCAAACTTTTCCATCAACAGGCTTTTACTAATATGAGCTTCCCTTGCAGGAACATACATGATATAGATGCAAGATATAAACAGAAAACTTTTCTGTTGCAAAAGATTTGCTGTATGAACTTGCCTATGCCACTCTTAAAACTCCAGTGGGCCCTTCAAGAAGCAAACCAGTACCATACAATATTGGGGGTAAACCCAAATGTTGTCATAGTCACTGGTCAGGTTTCCAAGGTGAATGTTTTACAAATCACTGGGAATGCTGGATTTCTTTTTTACTTTAAACTAATAGTTCAGTTCTTGCAAACAACCAGCACATCAATGGAAAGGAGAAGAGATAATGAATAATTCATAAAAATGAAAAAGAGCTAAATTTATCAGGTGATTAATTCTCAACAAATATTTAGAGTAATTTTAAATTAATGTTCATGGATATGAATTCAAACACAGTGAAGTCAGGAAGTTGCAACTAATGTTCCCATAGTGAAATTAACCAGGAATGCTTTTAGATTTAAACAGTATGTTTTAGATGATACACCACACTTGGGTATTTATACAGATTTACATATGTCTTGGAAATAATTGTGGTTAACAAGCTCTGACAATCATCATTATCTGTTAACTATTTCATTACTGGCTCTCGCTGTGCTTCTTAGCAGCGCAATCAGGCTGCACTCTGCAGAAGTTACGAACTCTCAGGGAACCACTGCTGTCACCTTTGCCAGGAGAAAGTACCCTGTCAGCTTCGTGGGCAGGAAGCTCCCTCGTGTGGAAATTGATGGTTTTGCAGAAGAACACTGCAGACTAACGCCAATTTGCTACTACTGATTTCTCACCAGTGTCATTTTATTAAGTTAAATTCTTTCACTCCTAACTTACTCACTCTAATGCAGATTGAGAAAAAGAGACAGATTTTTATATTAATTTTACTCTTTCAATCTCTTTGCCATCTTAGACAGAAGTGATTATTATTGTAGCCAGCAGTCTCGGATCTCATGCAAAACCATATTCTTGAAGTTTTGGTGAGTTCTGTGTGTTTGAACGCCCAGTTGCATGCAGTCTGGTGAGATCAGCAGGTTCCCCTGCTATCTCTCACTCTTCCTCTGCAGTTTCCAGCCTGTTTATGACCATTAACAAGCCAAAGGCATCTTTGAAGCAAATGTGTCCAACCACCATTGAAGTCAATACAAAATAGGGTCATATTTACCATTTTAAGTGCATTTAGTGACTTTGTTGCTGTTCTGTGTGTTAGTGTTATTTAAAATTCTTTTTCAAGTGTAATGCTTGCTTACATGTAGGACTATATTTGAGTGCCTCTGTTTACACCCAGAGGCAGCTTCTGAGACTTAAAGAAACAGGTTGAGTACCTGGATAAAACAAAGCATTAGGGATGGGATAACTTTTGCTGGCTAGAACTTCCACAGCAGCTTGCTTGGCCTTGGTCCCACTCTTCGACATCCTGGTAGAAATTCAGTGCCAATGCCAGCACTTTTCATTCAATTTGAAGTGCTGTCATCTAAACCACATTTGCCATAGGAGGGCAGATATTAATCCTCAGCAAGCATGATACAGTTCTGCATGACATTATTAAAGGAAAGGTACTGTGTACTAAGCTTTTAAAAACTTGCAGCTCTGATTTATTAATAGCAATGTGTTTCATGTTGTGGGAGCTATGTATGGCAACAAAGCTGGTAAAGGGTCTGGAGAACATGTCTTATGAAAAGTGACTGAGGGAGCTGGGATTGTTTAGTCTGCACAAGAGGAGGCTGAGGGCAGACCTTATTGCTCTCTACAAGTACCTGAAAGGAGGTTGTAGTGAGGTGGGTGTTGGGCTCTTCTCTCAGGTAACTAGCAAAAGGCCAAGAGGAAATGGGATTAAGTTGCACCAGGGGAGGTTTAGGTTGGATATTAGGAAAAACTTTTTTACTGAGAGAGTGGTGAGACCTTGGAACAGGCTGCCCAGGGAGGGGGTGGAGTCCGTCCCTGGAGGTGTTGAAAACAAACATGTGGCACTTTAGGACATGGTTTAGTGGTCATCATAATGCTAAGTAGATGGCTGGACTTGATGACTGACCTATGAGGCCATTTCCAACTTTAATGATTCTATGATTCCATGCTCTTTACAAATCTCACATTTCATGATTTCTGCACAGGCTAGGACTGGGTCTCCAAAGGAGAGGAAGAGATATTCTCTAAATCAGGTTCATGTTCTGAACATCCTCTAGAAAGAAACACAATTGTTCTAATGAAACAGAAATTTTATTTAATCAAGCCAAGCAACTAGTTTCACATTTGATCTCTTACCAAATTGCAAATCTCTGTAGTAAATATTTTTTTGTGTGTTCAGTAGATGGCAGCAGCAGTTCGTTATTACAATATTTAGCTTTCTGCAGATCAAAAGCTGTACCCATGACACTGATTAAAAACCAACACCCCTTTAACCTCCCATTGATTTCTACCCTTAACTGGAGGATTTTCTTTTTTTTATTTTTTCCCCTGATATTAAACCTTTATCACATGATGCTGATTATCTTTATTGCCTAACAGATGAATTATTTGTGACTGATATTTTTATGAGATCTGTAAATTGCATGGGCAGAATCCGGTCTACCACAAAGCAAACTCTTCTGGTCAGCCCAAAATCTACTTTTTGCACCTGGAGCATCTCACCAGCTTCCACAGGTGGACAGAGGAGAAGATGTTCCCACTTTTGCAGAAACAGAAAATGCTGTGTTTAAAGGAGATTGCTTTGCAGTGGAGTCCCTAGAAACATGGAAGGTTTCTATGGATAAAATAAATTTGCCCCCAGTTTTCTTGTCATCACAGCCCATGACTATGTGCTGTCCTGGGAGCAGAGGGATGGAAACCTCCTGTAGTTCCATAAACCCAGATGACACCAGTAACTGGGAATAAGCTGCTTTGTCCATGGGAAGATTACCCCCTTTTTATAAGAGTGGCAACACAGCATCTCTGTAATTTGTGATATTTTTTGGTTATCTAGTAATTTGGCAGATGCAAAAGTACTTCTTTTCATGGACTTGATGAGCATATTGGAAAAAAAAAAGTTTCTTTATTTCAATTGTCTTTTTTCAGTTTCTTTTAGGATTAGACAAACGTAGAAATGATCCTAAGTACATATTTTCTAATGGAGTTGCCTAAGTGATACCTGTTTGGAAAAAAAATTATATGCAATTTTCTCTTCCTCATTCTCTTCTTAGCTGTATTAATTTCTTTTCAATTGGAATAGTATACTCTATGTTAGAGTGATACATACTAGTTTAATTCAAGTATCAGCTTTAGGTTTTTAAATGTGCTTTTTTCTTCCCTAAAAATTGCTCCCTTAGAAGAAAAAAAAAAAAGAAAATTACACTATATCCTACAAAAGGATTTTTTTCTTTTTTTCTTTTCTTTCTTTCTGGAATCTTAGATGTTTTTCTAAACTTAACCCCTCTTAGTAATAGCTTCCTTAATGCCAAATCATTATTGAAGTACTTTATTAACACCTTCCATGAGACAACAGTTTATTCATGATTTGTCAGAATTTTATTACTTCACTCCTCCAAAATGAAGTTAACAGAACAATTTTTAAGAGACTAATACCTACTTTTTGGAGTGAGACAGCCCAGGTCAGATACTACTTTTTGCTTTCTTTCTGTGTTTGTTAGTATTATGCTTACAAAAGCATACTAACCTTTTACAAAAGAAAGGTCAGAAAGACAGATGGGTGCTCAGTTACTGTGCCCCCAAAGTGCATTAATTCCTTTATTCCAAATTACAGTAAATTCCCGCCACTGTGAAAAGACCCGCGGGTGATCTCACATTGTTGTATATCTCCTAGATTGCCATTGAAAGCTCATCTCAAGTCACTATTAGGTCTTATATTCCTGTTTCTCTTTGCAAACACAATGCAGAGACTTCTCATCTGTATTCTCACTTTTGTTTTCTTCTGGTAAAGGAGTATAAACATAGTTATTACAGCATTGCTGGAGGAATCAGAGTCCTGACCTCATCTGCCTTGATACCCAGCAGACCTACTTGAAAGACACAGATTTCATATTAAACCTTCTGTATTAATGCACACGGGGTATCCAGTCCAATCCAGTGAACCTCATGTCTCCTGATTATTGAAAAAGCATACAGTAAAGTTCATGTTGGTGGGCTACATTTCCAGTGGGGAATCTTGGGGTCAACAACAAAGCCTTGCAGCACTTGTACTTGCCCAGCTGATTTGTCAGTCTTGGTTTTGAAATATTTCATGGGTTCTGGTCTTAAAATTTGGATATTGGCAGGCAGATAAGCATGGAGCCTGCTCAGATTCTTAAAGCTAAGTGAACACTTTGTGTAGTCTTATTTCTAAAGAATCCAGCACCTCACAGAACTGGCCACCAGGCTATTTTGCCATCAGGAATCGTTTAGGGCAGCTGTCATGATAATGCTCCTATATACCATTCAGGACTGAAATAAGAAATGCAGCCTGGTATCAAACTAAGGATCAGACCAAGAAATACCTTTAATGCTTCACAATTCCTAGAATTCAAATTGAAGTTTTGAACATTTTTTAAAAAGTCCTGCGTTTCATGAAGAACACAAAGTGTCAAAATGCTATTTTATAAAGAAGAATCCTATTTGCAGTGCCAGGGAAGATATTTTGGCTATTCTATAGGTTAGTTTGCTGAGTTTATAGACAGGAGTGAAAAAGATTTTTAAAAATTAGTAATTATTTATTTATTTTAGCTTCTTTCTTATCTCTAGTTCCAGATAGTTGCAGATTCAGTCTCAAAACACCTGGGAACTAAGAGCCACAGGTGATTCTTTCTCTAGCCTTCAGCATTGACTAGCAGCAGGGAAGCCACGCTGCACCTGAACTGAAAATTTAGCTTGAAAATGAGACTAGGGTTAGACAAGACCTTACTGTTTGCGGTTTAAGGGATTTTTTAAAATGTTAGTATTTAAATCAAGAACCAGCTGTGCATTTTAAAGTCCTTGGAGTTTGGAACAGCGTTGATTTGATAAATCTATGATTCTGAAACATTTTCACCTAACTAAGCCTACCATATGAGAGCAGCATCACTCCAATGTTCTGAAAATGCAACAGCTCAGATGAAAACAAGGTTAGTGGAAGTCAGGAGAAGAAAGTTATTACTTAAATTAACAGTTTAGTGAATTAATTAATTAAATGCTTCCTTACCAGGACCAGTTTGTCCCTGCCTTTATTGCTGCTGACTATCAAGGGCCTGATATAAAATCGTGTCATCTAATGCAAACTCTCATAAAACTGAAACCCCAGCAAGAATTAGTGGTGTACAATGTACTTCAGCCTTCTTGACACAGTGCTGTGCTTATTGTCCTAGCAAAGTTAATACAGTCCCACAGTTTGATTCCCTTCCTAATGAAGAGTAATAGAAAGTTAAAGACATTATTTCATTTTTCTCATCTGCAAGCTGTGTCATTATTGATGTCCTTCATCTACCTGTATACTCATATCGTATTCATCATCATCACAAGTAGGGTCTCCCAGTGATCAGTACTGATCAGTTATCTTCATAAGTGATTTGGATGATGGTATCCAGTGTACCCTGATGAATTTTGCTGATGATAATGAACTGAGTGGGGAAACGGACATTTTGGAAGGGAGAGCCACCCTGCAGGAAGAACTGGATAGGCTGGAAGAGTGGGCTAACAAGAACCTTATGAAGTTCAACAAGTTCTCCTGGACTCTGTGAGTAACAAATCTGAGAAACTTGGTTTAAGAAATAATAGGACTAATTGTGAATTTCTTGAAAGCTGTGCTCAGGATTTCTAAGGAATGGTCCTGAACTGAGTATGATGTCATTGCTTTGATGAGTAATTTCTTCATGTGTAATTATTCCACATCTCAGGTAATCAGTATGAAATAAAAATTTATAGTACCTGACATTGGTGGCTATGTCTTAATAGTGAATAGGGCTATGTCTGATGTAAATCTTCTCTGTTTTCTTTTTCCTATGTTTTCTATTCCATGGCTTCCAAATCCCTCAGCTCTCTGTGTGAAGCAGTGTCTGGTGTTGGGTTTCTTCGATTCTCATTTTTAATTGACCTGTAAATTCACCTCATAAAGTCTTGCAGATCTAGTGGCCCTTCTACCTTTACAACTTCTTAATTATCTTCTTAATTAATGAAAGCCTCAATGTTGCCAGTACGTTTTTATCAGACAGGTCTATTACAAAATGGATTAACTTAGACTTTATTGGTTTTAATAACATCATCTCAGCCTGGTTATGTATTTATAATTTTGCACTATTCTCCTCCTGTTGATAAAAGAAGTGCCAATCTTCACAACACAACCAGCCTCAATTACAGCTTCTCCTTTAACAGCACCTCCCTGACAAGCCTAGGATGTCTAATCAGGAACAGAAAAGTTCAAGTACATTATTTCTTCGTAATGCTGAAAGCAAATACAATGCTCGTATGGAAAAGCCTAAAATATTGTACACAAAAGCAGGTGTGGGTCTGGGTGCTATCAGATATTCTTCACTGTTCTCAAACAAAGGTGAGGCTGAGGAGTGGAAGGCTGGCAAAAGGGGTGGAAGGCACTCCTCCCCTCAGCCAAAGGTCCCCTGTGCACTATGGCAATGGGCTGCTGCTTACTGGCTTTTTTTATTTTATGGTCCTTTTAAAAGGAGAGATGTCAATTCAAGGCCCTGGGTGCCCTAACATAACTTAGCTTTATGTAATTCCAGTTTTGTAACAACATCAGACCTAGAGGAATTTGGCCAGTGAATCCCACCCACACACATTCTTCCTTGCTTGCGAAGAAATGTACTGGAGGAAGGGAGGTTTAAGGACTATCAACATTATATTGCTGTTCGATGCTCTTGCCTGCAACAGTGCTTAAGTTTAATAATTTGGCTTTGCAAAAGACTGAAAAAAATCCCAGACAAAACCCACAAACACACACGCACCCACACCCCACCCCAAACCCAAACTCAGATAACTCTAAGCAGCCTGGAGATTCAACATACCAGCCTCAACAGACAAAGCTGGACATCTGCAGGATGAAGCATGTGGAACTGGCCTGAATTGGTTTGGTGTATTGTATTAATTAAGCTGGTATTAATTATGCTTTTTAGGGAAAAAGTCATTGCCTGTAAATATTTATTTGCAGTATCAGTATCCCTTTAGCAGAAAACAGGATTTCTACAAGGTGCATTTTAAACTCCTGGTATCACAGTTAATCCTAAATGGTGTAAATTGTAACGGCCTATTTCTTTATGTCAAGTTGTTCTTTTTACCCCTATATTCTGATTTCCAACTCTAAAGCGGCTTATGCCAGTTCATCTTCAGTGCTGACATTCAAAAATGTGTATGACTAGAAGTAGTAAAACTTTATTTAGCCTTCTTCTCAGTGTAAGGAGGAAAACGGTTTGGCACAAAAACATTTAGTAGCAAAATCAAATGTGTTGTATTATTTCTATTATTGTTTAGTTGTTTTTTTCCCCTTATATTCAAATATCTTGAGGAAAGACTGATGATGATGGCTGACAGTTCACTTTGGGAATTGCTTTTCCTGTTTAAATGATTGTAGGGACAGCCTGAGGGGACATGATGCTGGTCAGAACATGTAAAAATATAAGGACTGCTGCTTTATGGGGTTTGGAACTGTACAATCCTGCTATCTGTATGCTGAATTAACAAAGATAATACAATACTAAAACCATTTTCACCCAGTTTCCTTCTAAAAGGAGAACCTAAACCTCATGTGTTAGACTGCAGGCTTGATGACTGCCTTGACATTATTAAATGAAATCAAACCCGCTAACAGTCCTGTTACCACAGCTACAAATCTTTAATATAGAGATAATGTGTTAGCTGCCTCTTCTGGTTTCATGAATACATTTTTTATTATCTTAGTGAAGGCCTAATTACTGAACCAAAAAAGACTGCTACACTGGGATTTGGGAGATGTCGGGTGCCTGTCAGCTGCTAACGCGATGAAATCCATTTGCCCCAGTTCCACATCAAAGACGTAATAATAATAGTAATTTATCTACTTTTTAAAATGTTTGGATTTAAACTGCCTTTTACTGCATGTGCATCATATCTGACACACTGGTGGTGGTCTGATATTAGACTCATCATGTTCTATTAAATGTAGAATTTTGCCTGTTGGAACATTTCATTATTTGCCTATCTGCTTTCCAAAACACTACAACAAATATTATAAATGCAAAAAAAAAAAAAAAGAAAAGAAAAGAACTTACTGATTCTGTGTAAGGTTTCTAAAATGTGAATAACTGGGGTTGGATTGGCCTTTTAAAACCCAAACTCTTCCAGCAAGTTCTAAGAATTGTGAAAATCGTATCAAGCAATTGTCACTTTAGTCAGATTTTAAAAGTCTGGGTTTGTGTGACTGTAAATTGTGTAACCTTTGATAGCAAAACCTGTATTGTGATCTCCAGTATGGTCAGGATCTACTGTTCCTCCTGTATTCACCAAAATGTTTCTGATAGTTGACATTCAGTTTCACTTCTGCCCCATCATCTACAGATGATAAAGCTGACTCCAATTTACACCACCCTGCCTTATCCCTGCACCGGTTTCCACACAGAGGGATGGAAGGATTTTACAATGCAGATGTCCAAGCACTGCTTGGCAGGTTCGAAATCTTATGTTGGAAACTGAAGGTCCCGGACTCGGTCAGTACCTTTTCCATTCCTCTGCATACACAGTTTGAGTGACACCAGCCTTTCAGAGCTGTGTATAAGTGAGGGATGGGGAAACAGCAGAAAAAAAAATTACCCCTTGTCTGGGACTGCTGCCAGTGCAGCTCAGGATCATTTCCTGGCCTGCCACAGGGTGGAGGGCATCTTTTCTTTTTGCTTTTTTTTTTCCTCTTTCATTTATTTCCTGGCAGCACCCTCATTTTTGTGCCTCAAACCTCATGTCCTCTGTCTCTTCTTTTTTTTTCTTTCCCTTTTTTTCCCCCCTATATTTAAAACAACAACAACTACTCACAGATAATCTTTCTCTGCATCTGCCAGGGCTCAGGGGCTTCCTGTTGTTCTGGGTCTGCTTTCCAGACCACAAATACTGAAGAAGTACATTTGCATCATCTGTGGAATTATGTCCACAGGCTTTTGTGGCACCTGCTGGTGATGACTGTTATTTCCTGTGACATGCAAACAATGCCTTTCTTGAGGTTAAATGCAATTTGAGCTGCACAAAGGCTCTTTGCTTTCTCATGTACAGGCATGAGAGAATTTCCTCCCATGTTGCCATCACAGACTGTACTGCCTGAGCACTAAGGAAAAAGGAGCTGTTTAGGTGATGTTAAGAAGAAAGATGAGAGTTGCTTTGGTCAACACCACTCCATCCAGCAAATCAGGTTACTGGAGACATCTGTGTCAGAAGCTCATGGAGGAACTGATCCCATTTCTGGTATTGGGACCAGACAAGGTGCTGGAGTTGAGGAAATCACAACCTAAAGTGGTAGACTGTAATATACTCAATATAACAGATCATAAGCAACATTTCTAGAAAATTGGGTCTAGAATCTACAAAAATGTTCCTTTTCAGGTAAACATGCTTAAACCTAAAAGAATAAATTACTAGGAACATGGTCCTTTTCACACTTCTTTTTGAAGCAATTCCAACTTCTTAATGTTTAAGGGGATCCTTGGTGGCACTGATTAAATCTGCTCACTGGAGAAAATAAAAAGGTACTGAGCATTTCCACCCTCTGATCTAACAGAACACTGACTGCCATTCATTACAGCAGCCTGGCTGGATAAGAAAAGAAGCGGAGCATTATTTGATATGACAAAGACCAATAATTTACATTGTATTGAGTGAATCATGACATCTTTTTTTTTTTTTTTTCCCCTGTCAGTGCAGGAGAATAGGGTTTTTTTCCTACTGATAAATACCTGAAAGGAAGAGGATGAAATATGCTGGTATATCTGTTCTCTTTGAGAATATGAAGATATCCTCATCCAAGAAATAACATTTATCTGTATGTAAAAAAGTCACATTTGCTGGGCAATAAAATTTAAATGTCTGCATTTAAGTCTGAACCGAGCTAAATACAACTATGTTATATTCATGTTTAAAAAAAGAACCTATCAAGTGCTACCATGTATTTCTAATTTCCTAACCATGTCAAAATAATTCCATACCTATTTCTTAAAAAATATTTAAAACCTATTTCTTGGTGTCTGGTATTAATCCTCTTAGTGGACTCAGTGAAGATGTGTGGAAAAATGCTAGTCAGCTTTAGATTAGATTCTTATGTACCTGACGAAACTAGCAAAATGAAATCCCCAAATCCCTGTAATATCTGGTGTCTAGGTGAAATTCAGTGCAGGGCTAGAATAATAGGGTTTGGTTTTGTTTTTTTTATGGAAAGTTGAATATGAAAAATGGAGACCTTATTTTGGGTGTTGGAAGAGAAAGGCTATAGAGTATGTAAAGTGACATGCACTTACTCATTTCTGGTTTTGGTATTAAGGATTCAAATTTAATTCCTATTCTTGGGATTCATCCATGCACAAATTACCATGATCAGATTTATCTGGTTTAGAGTAAGTGCAGGTTGCTTTGCAGAGACATGCATGGACACTAGCAGCTCCAGTATGGACTACATGAATGAATACAAAAGGATGCGGAAGGTTAGTTCACCAACATCATTGATCAGGATATAAGCCAATTTGCTCCAAGTGCTTTCATTTGTAAACAATTCAGTATTTGTTCTTGTTCCTGTAACTGTGGAGTCCACATGAATATATTTTTTTTTTCCTCAGAGGCTGTGCCTTAGAAGCAAGGTAAATTGTTTTGAAAATCATTTCTTTTCCTTTCAAGGTGCACATACGGCTTGGAGTTATCTCCTGTATCTAACCAGGTATTCTCTGGTTAAAAATACTAATAA
>JAAGNO010031068.1:6390-22424 GCA_033439905.1 Ceryle rudis
ATAATGATATAATAGAATTAAGTATAGTAATTATAAATCAATATGAAATTATATGATATAATCAAGCAATATATAATTATACAATATTTATAATGTATAATATCAGCATATTAAACATGATGTAAGAGGCATATATAGCTGTTTATGCAAGCTAGCAAATAGCTGGCCCTTTGTGCATAAGGTTTGTAGACTGCCCCTATTTATTGACACCAGTTTTAAGGTAATAACACACATTTCCGCAGAAGCTTTAAGCACTCTTCTGCCCACAAGCCCTCTGCAGCCTTGTCCTGTCTACGAAGCAAACTTGTATTGCAGTCAGAGGCTGTCCTGGGTTTGTATAATCTCATGGAATCATTGAATGGCTTGGGTTGGAAAGGACCTTAAAGACCATCCAGTTCCGACCCCCTGACATGGGCAGGGACACCTCCCACTGGACCAGGCTGCTCAGAGCCCCATCCAGTCTGGTCTTAAACTCTCCCAGGGGCGAAGCGTCCACAGGTCCTCTGGGCATCTTGTTCCAGTGTCTCACCACTCTCAGAGTAAAGAACTTCTTCCTAATGCCCAGTCTAAATCCACCCAGTTCTAGTTTCAAACCGTTGCCCCTCATCCTGTCACCACACGGCCTTACAAAAAGTCCCTCCTCTGCTTTCCTGTAGCCCCCTTCAGACACTGGGAGACTGCTATGAGGTATTCCTGGAGGCTTCTCACTCCAGACTGAACAGACCCAACTCTGGGGTCTAAAGAGAAATTTTGCTCGAGCAGTCTCGGTTCCATCTGTGAACTGACATCCCTCGATACTTCCCAAGAAACAACAGCTGTGATCAAGGTGAGGATGGATTTTGTTCCCAGAGAAAACAGGCTTAAAAATTTCCCAAGCGTTGTGCCACCTAATCCCACTTTACTCCACTAAACTCCACCGCATCACACTTTGCAATGAAACTTTATTTCAAAGAGTGGAGGTATGAAGCTTCCTGAGGGAGAAGAAACTGCTCTTCTCCATCTATACTTGCACCTCTGGTCTTCTGAAAGTGAAAAAAAAAAAAAGGCTTAGGTGGATTTTCTTATTTTGTCTTAATTATAGCTTTTAGCAGCACATTTTTTCTGTAGTTCTATAAAAAGTTAAGCTTAGCATTATCATGTTACAAAAGTTGGGGACCTGTAAAGTTGAGTCAATATCATTTTAAAAGGTGCTATTTAAATAGTTTCAGTTGATTAGACAAGTAATTTGATTTTACAGCATTGCAGCCTGCTAGGATTAAAGGGCAATAATATCTAGATATATTTTCTGATAACAGTCGTGTCCACGTATGTAAGAACATCTACACATGGCAGGTAAGCAAATGAATCTATGGGAGGATGGTGAATTTACCTACCAGAATGATGACGTATGACACAGCATCTCTCTGCCTTACCTAAGAAGTGGTTTGACTGCTCTGCGTTCCACTTTGTATAGCAAGATGTTAAACACAAGAGGTCTTAGTCCAAGCAGCTCAGTGAGGCAAGTCATTAAAAGGATAACTCTAAGACACCCTGTGTTGCAGCCTCATGATCCATGAAACAGATTGAACTTCTTCTGTTAGTCCAAATGCAGCTCTTAACAATAAACTTTACTTACAAATAGTGGTGAGATTAGCAAATATATCCAGCTTGAGAAGACCACCGGGATCAGTATGAAACAATGGCAGAATGCTGAAGAAGATTTACGTTTGAATAAATGAGAAGGTGAAAAGATTGTTTAGCATGTTCTCCTTAAAAAACCGCCCAAACTTTAGTTTTACCTAGGAAGAAAACCACCCTGGTGTAACGGGTGCCAGAGGCTTTTCAAATACAAGACGTGGTAGCAGCCGAACAAACTGAAAAATGCAGTTGCTACAATTTATAAATTAGTGCAGCCCCCAGTGAAGAGTCAAACGATTTGATAACAAACTACAGTTTGATGAGTTACCTTGCAAAAAACATAACATTTTGACAAAAGAGTGTTATACAGCACAGCCATCGTGCATCCCACATAAGGTGGGATCTTGCAGACTTGATCTTTAATTCCTGTTGAGACAGGTCACCTTTTGAAACCAGTAGCCTAGCAATGGTGCCAGTTTGCCAGAGCCTGAGCATACACTGTAATCCTTCCACGTGTAAAGCTCCTTTTCAATTCAGCAGGACTTTTACCTGAATAAGAAAAACAGTGTCATCTTTGGCCTTGCTTTAGGAGAAGAGTAATTTTTATTGTCGACTAAATCCCTTTCTAGGTTAAAATAACTCAATTGTAATTCTAATAAATGCCTGGTTATGGAGCCTGGGAATTTAAAGTCCATGCCAAGTAGACAAAATTGAACTAAATTTGCAGAGAATAAATGCATTCAGCATCACAGTTAGCTTTTAACACAGGAGCTGTATTCTAGGAAATCCAGATTATCATTGGCACACATTAAGTTCCTGGGAGGTCAAATTATCCTTGGTTTACCCTTACCATGAGGCTATTCAGACAGCATACTTTAGGGCACTGTGCCTGAAATCAGCCCGAAGTCTTCTGCAACAGGTTTCAGAGAAGGGATTTTTTTTTATTATTTGTTTGAGCATCATGGAACAAAATCAATAACAAACCTGAGGAACACATACTTGCAATTCTAAAGTCCAAAGTCAAACCTGGGATTTCACTCTCAAATTTTTCCTGTCTCTGAGGAAGTGTTCTCTGCACTGCCCTCACTCTTCTCACACTTTTGAAATGAGTTTTGGGGACCTAAAGGCTTCCATAGCAGTTACTGAGGTTGCCAAAAGAAAGGAAGAAGCTCAGTGAAATTTCACGTGGAAGTCTCAAAACCTATTCAAGAAAGCACCTAAAGGAACCCGGGAGAAAGTTCTGCCTTAGGAGATGGACAGGACACGGATGCTGGTTTTGTGCCTGGTAAAAGGGCTCTGGCCACCGAAGTGTCATTCCCAATATAAAGCTGAACAATATAATATGTGGGAATATAAAGACATCTGCAGCAGAAGTTAAGATGGAAATATAGCAGTGGCTATTTTCTTTCACATTAATCTTGGCTTTACAAGTGTGGAAGTGGAAATCAAGATATTAATTCCATATTATTTGAAGAGTCTTCCTTGATGTTGGTCCATTTTCTCCTTTTGGTGGTGGAACTGTAAGGCACCTACCTGGTGGGATGGGGACGAGAAAATATAACAAAAGGCTCCAGAGTCCATCCAAATGACAGGGGAGGACTCACTCACCAATTATGGTCACTGGCAAAAGACATCCCTGACTTGGGGAAACAAAATCAACCGAATTTATGCAAGAAACCCACCAGCAATTCACCAGTTGAATCAGAGTAGGACAGTGATAAATACAACTCAATCTTAAATACACCTTCCCCAAACCAATCCCTTCTTCCTGGGCCCAGTTCTGCTCCCTCTTCCACCTCAGTGGCACAGGAGGGCAGGGAATAGGGGTTGTGGTCAGTCCCAGTCCATTCCATGTTGTTTCTGCTGGTCTTTCCTTCTCAAGGGTAAAACTTCTCACAGTCTTCCCCTGTGGCAACGTGGTGTTCCCCCAAAGGAGACAATCCTCCACAAATTTCATCCCTGGAGGTGTTCAAAAAATGTGTAGACATGGCACTTCAGGAGATGGTTTAGTGGTCATGATAATGTTGGGTAGATGGTTGGATTTGATGATCTTGAAGGTCTTTTCCAACTGCAAGGACTCTGAGATGCTGTGAACTTTTCCAGCTAGCGTGGGTCCCTTCCACACACTACTGTCCGCCCAGTGATGGACTGCTCCAGCATGGGCTTCCCTCACAGTCATGGGCTTCTTCCCTGCCCCAGCCTGGAGTTCCCCATGGGCTGCAGATGGGATTCTTCTCCATTGCTGATCTTCAAGAACTGCAAGATCTTGACCTACCATCTCACCAAAGGGGGCCAAAGGGGAATGGCTGCTCTGGTGTGCCTCCCCTGCTCCTTCCTCACTGACCCCAGTGTCCTATGGTCACCTCTTTCACATCCCTCTCCTCTACAAAACAAAAGCTCCCAAAACAGAGGAACTAGCCCAATAGGTTTTCCCCTCTTAAATATGTTATCCCAGAGGCACTGTCCGAGTCAGACTTGACCAGAGGCAGGTCCAACTTTGGAGCTGGGGGAGCTTCTCAAAGCTTCTTACAGGAGCCACCACAGCTGCCCCCTCCCCAACTACCAAACCCCCCCAGGCACAAACCAAACACAGTAGTTGATAAGATTCATATCTAAGTTAATGAAGTGGGTTTGAGGTGAGGCACAGTCTGTCTTTGCTTCCCTGTCTGACAGCTCTTTCACATCTCACCAGTCAGATTTTGAGCAGTGCAGATTATGTGCATTATGGGGACGGGAAGGCTTTGGATACTGGAAAGTTGCAGATACTGGAAGGCTCCTGAGAAATGAAAGAGGATAAAAATGGGCAAGAAAAGGAACCTTAGTGTTACTTACCTTCAAGAGGGGAATCTCCCAGATTTTCATCCAAAGGAAAGGAATGAAGATTAGTGAGAAAAAGAGAAATAAAAAAGAGAGCCTTACACGAATAGTCAAAAAAAAAGAAAAAAAAAGGAAAAAATTACAAAGAACATTTTCTGAATATTCTAATATTATGCAATTCACTGGTATCATTACATTTGATTTGAATCTGCCTTTCAGATGATTCATATGAAACATCATCACTCTCCTCACGGGACTGTCCTGCACCTTGCCACATGAGCACCGTGTGGGAAAGGAACGAACTGATGCACCACAGAAGCAAAAGTGCTCCCGGGTAAAAACATTCTTGTTTTTCTCTATTCATACGCAGCCATTGGAGAAAGAGAACATTTACAGCATCAGTGCAGTTCCAGGACAGGAATTGTCTTGTTTTCCTGGGCCCAACAGCTTTTCAGATGTCTTCTTGCTGGTCACCTGTACCAGCCCTGTGAAAACAGCAGAAATATGTTTGCTCCAGACTGATAAAACTCTTACAGTGTTCAGCTTTCCCTGTAATGAGACCATGATTGAACAGACCGACGTTCAAAGCAGTGTGTGAGCAAGAACTATCTTGCTACTCTTACAGCTAGACACTACCCACCACTACTCTGCATCTGTTAGTTTAGTTATCCAGATGAGTTGGTAGTTAACCCCTCTTGCCAGCTCACCTCCCATCAAATGCTGAATGAGCCCAAATAAAACACCAGTGGTCACAGACACCCTACTGGTTGTCTGTGGAAATCAGTGGAAGGAAAGCTTCAGATTGCTCACACTGTAAATAACAGATTGCTGGATCACCTCAGCTTCATGAGACACTAAAACATGAGACATCAGCCATACTACACTGAGGTCTGTTTTTTGATTGATTAAGGCTTAGTTAATCAGCATAAATGTATCTAGTTGGCATATTTATAGTTTGGACTATCAAGTCATGTGTCACAGTGATAGCCCCAGCAGTTCTCTGGAGCACTGCTTGCTATTATAATGGAAATCCTCACACTGCCTGTGGTTAAACGACAACATGCCTGCTTGACCACCTCATATCATCCAGCACTGACAGCTGATTTGCTGGAGTCAGATAGCAATGCTAACCTGTTTTGGTTTGGTTTGTGGGTTTTTTTTTTCACTGATAGGAAACAAAGGGGGAGAACAAAGTCCAAGAATACACCTTTCCCATCAAATATACCTGCAGTCACAGCTGGTTGTTTCAGGTCCAGATGGCTATGGAGACACAACACACAGTGCTTGAAAGGCTGAGCACTCACTGAAAAGATGTGAAGTCCACAGCTACAGAGATGTTTACATCTTAGACCTACAGCCGCATGACCTCCTTAGTAGGGCAGGTAACCACCTTCTTCAGAGAATATCTATTTGAAACACTCTTCACCATATATGGAGCAGGGCTATGGCTACAAAGCACGTTAGGAATGAATGCTACCTCATACTTAGATGCCCACATCCAAGACAGACCTAGTGGCAATAACCAGAGAGGAATGAATTTCCACAGGATTTAGGCAGCAAGTGGCTAAACCCAGTGAAATCCCCAGCCAGAAAGTAAACTGAGAAGAGGGTTAATAAATAAGATGATATTTCGTCTGAGATGTCAATAACGTAAGGGGTCTTTGACATTTAAGAATTCATGCTGTGTGATTTATAAATAACAATAAGCATATTCTTAATGTGAAAATATAAGTGCAACAATCCCTGGTTTAAATTGTTAGCTACACCCTAACAATCACAGGGTCACAGAATGATGGGGGTTGGAAGGGACCTCTGGAGAGCATCGAGTCCAACCCCCCTGCCAGAGCAGGGTCACCCAGGGCAGCCCACACAGGAACAGATCCAGGGTGGGGCTTGAAGGTCTCCAGAGCAGGAGACCCCACCACCTCTCTGGGCAGCCTGTTCCAGGCTCTGTCACCCTCACAGGAAGGAAGTATTTCCTCATGTTGAGATTAAACCTCCTGTTTTCCAATTTACGGCCACTGGTCCTTGTCCTGTCACTGGAAACCACTGAGAAGAGCCTGGCCCCATCTTCCTGACACCCATTCTTTAGATATTTATAAACATTGATAAGATCCCCCTTCAGTCTTCTGTTCTCCAAGCTAAGCAGACCCACTTCTCTCAGCCTTTCTTCACATGGCAGGTGCTCCAGGCCCTTATCATCTTAGTGTTCCCATGCTGGACCCTCTCCAGTAGTCCCTTGTCCTTCTTGAAGTGGGGAGTCCAGAACTGGACACAGTACTCCAGGTGAGGAGTAGATAGTGGAAAGTAACACCTTACATCACCATTGCAGGCAACGGCGAGGAATGGAAAGCCTTGTCCTCCAGGATGAGAGTAAGGATGGTATGATCTGTGCAGAAATACAGTACAGTCCATTTCTGTACATCAGTGGAACTGGGGCACCTGCTTACCAAAGGGCGTAGACAAACTCAAGCCTGTTTTACTGGTGAACAACAGCTGTGACACTGCGACAGCATAAGACTGCAGTTATAGCACTAAAAGGAAGCTCAGCTTAGGCAAGGAGAAGCCCCTTGCCTGGTGGCCCTTGAGAAGTGCTTAGATACTCATGCTATAGCCTCCAGAATGAGGCAGCACAAAGATCTGGTGAATCCTTTGGGGATTTGCAGTGCTGACGTTCAAGACTGTCTGTTTCATACAGACAATAGCTGTGACAGTAGCTTCCAGACGAGGTAGATTGTAAAGAGTCAGAAAGCATGGTGCAACAACTGCCCTCTCATCCATCTGCCCACCCCCTTCTGTACAGAGGACCATCGTTGAGGACATACTCACATTCCACCTGATAATCTGTAGCAACAGTTTTACTTTTGTCATGTCCTTGACAAGTCATACAATACACTGCAAACAAAGTAAACACCCTTCCTTAAGGAAATGTAATTTGGACATCATATCCAAATGAATAAATCATTCCTGAAAGGCAGAAGCAATATTACTGTTGAATTAGAGCTAGATGTTCTTTTCTCAAATTGTATACAATCAAAGCAAGGTGCCAAATTGCCAACTAACTGTCTGGAGGTCGATTTTTAAATTCACGGATGAGCTAATGCGTTTGTGGCAGTGATCATAAAGGGAGGAGTTCACCTTGCATTAGCCTTGACTCATAACTATAAATCTACAGTGTTACCAGAAATAGATGTCCTATTTCTTGTCATTGATCTGCAAGCCATAATTTAAACATTTACATGTCCTAATGTTGAGCCTTCCAATTGCCCGAAACATCTCTCTCCAGGGAATGCTCGTCACAAGGACAGGGACTGTAAAAATAAGAGCATCTTCGGTAAAAAGTAGGGACCTTTGGCATCTTGAAGTTTATCAGAAGTCTCATAAGTCGATGGGAATCAAAACTGAACAATAAAAGGATATTGATAAGGGTCAAATGGGGACATAACAGAAGTAAAACAAGCGTGTGATAGATTATAGTGTTGGTAGGCGAAAGGAATTAGAAGTGACAGAATTCTGCATGACTACTGAGAACAAAAGCTGAAGAAATTGCTATAAAATTAACTCGTGTGTCGTCTTATCTTTCAGTAGAGCTAACTTTGTTAGCACGAAGTCATTCGTTAATAGAAAGACCAGAAAAATGCTGCTCCACTTGAAGCAATGCTGCGTGTTTTTACTGAAACTGATATTTTATAAACAATATATATGGGAAAAGAATGAGTCACCAGTTATGAGAAGATGTATTTCTTCAGGTGGAGTGAAGTAGGTGGCAAATTTAAAGGAAGTGGTGTCAAGGCTGTAGTGTGAACAGACATCATTTACAGGGGAGAGTGCATAGATTAATTTCCAGGCATGTTTGCAATGGTTCCTAAGTGCACATGCAAGCTTCTAACCTGTTTCTGCTCCCTTTCCTAAAGCAGAGATTGCTGTTACAGAGCTAATGAAACCAGTGCAGTATTTCCAAACTTCAGAGCAAAATGCCCAAATACCAATGTGAGTCTTGAGGTGGTTTGAATTCTATCAATTCTAATTTCACTATTTCGGGCATCAGTTCAGAAAGCTGATGCAATGAGAAGCATGAAAAATCCTGCAAGTAGTTTTGTGCAGTATTTTAGTGAGCTTTAAATCTCATAGCTTTTGTATCAATCTGAATATTTGCAGTTCTTTTTAATTTAGTTATTTTATATAACCTTCAGTCGATGTGTGCTGAGTTCTGCTGAGGCCTTTAACTGAGGCCAATAAACAGATAATGATAGAATTTTTTGGAAATGTCATGAAATTCAATAAGATCTTGTGGTCTTTCATCATGAGGCCGGTTATGAACATCAATGCTGCAGGTCTAATGCCTACCTGACTTCATTTCTTCTTTAGTTTGCCTTTTGTAGCTGTGGCAAATCAGTAGAACAAAACTCTCTGCCTTCTTGTTCAGATATATCTAGAATCTAGCACTTTGCTCTATAAGCCTTTAACAGCCTGTAATTTTTAATCGAATTACTGTTTCTGTTTTGCTGCTTCTTTCATACAGGTCTTTGCACACACAAAAACAAATGCATCTGTGTCCATGGATGCAATGGTGCATTGATTATGGAAATGGCCCCAGTCTACTTCTAAATACCTCTCATGCCCTCTTCAGATGTGCATGCTTATGTGAATGTGTTGTGTTTAAATTCTCTGCTAAACTGAGTAATAATGGCACTGTTTTTATGTTGGAGGAGATTAATTCACTCAATAATAGTACTTTCTCAGGCTGGAGAAGAGAAGGCTCCGGGGAGACCTTAGAGCAGCCTCTCAGTATCTGAAGGGGGCTACAGGAAAGCTGGGGAGGGGCTGTTTCCAAGGGCATGTAGCAATAGGACAAGGAGCAAGGGTTTGAAACTAGAGCAGGGGAGATTTAGACTGGACATCAGGAAGAAGTTTTTTACTCTGTGGTGGAGCACTGGAACAAGTTGCCCAGGGAGGTGGTGGAGGCCCCATCCCTGGAGACATTCAAGATGAGGCTTGATGGGACTCTGAGCAACCTGCTCCAGTTGAGGATGTCCCTGCTCCCTGCAGGGGTTGGACTAGATGGCCTTGGGAAGTGCCTTCCAAGCCAGGGCATTCTGTGATTCTTACTCTACTTTTCCTTGTAACTCTCCAGACACCTGTATCAATCTTTTAAAACTGTAAGTTCAGTGCTTTTTCTAATAATTCATATTGCAGAAAAAAACTCTGCTTCTATCAGTTTTGAGCTTGACACATCTTATTTCGTTGACAGTCCTTGTTTTTGTTATGAGACCAGGAGGAGAAAAGCTCCTTATCCATCTTCCTTAGACTATCATAATTTCAAATAGATTTATAATTTCTTCTCTTGACTAGCTTCAAAATTAGGCTCTGTGCCTTCTCCCACCAGGTGCTGAAACAATCCAAGATGTTCCATGACATCCTAAGACAACTTTGTGGAGTGTTAAAGCACACTCACGGGAAGAATTTTTTCTCCTGCATCCAAGTGAAGTTTCCTTTACAGCAGCTTGTGGTCACTACCTCTCGTTCTTGCTCCTTTGGAAAGCAACAATCTCTCTTTTCCTACAGGCCCCCATTACAAATTAAAGGAAACCAGCTGGACTCCTCTTTTTTGCCTTCTTTTTTCCAGTCTGACCAAGCCAAGGCTCCTCAGTGTAACCCTGCTCGTCATGAGCTCCCCAACCACCACAGTAGTCCTCCACACTCTCTTCTGCTTATTGATGTTCTTCCTGCAACGGGGAAGTCCAAAGCTGTACACAGTTCCCACACACATCTCACAAATGCCAAGAAGAAGGGAATAAACACTTGCTGGCTGTATTCTGCTAATACAGCCCAGTCTGTGGCAGTCTTCACCGTCATTATACTGACTCATCTTCAGCCTGCTGTAGGCCAGGTTCTGCTGGGTCATTTGGGACAAAGCTGCTCCTTAGTCCTTCAACTTCTGTCTGCACTGTTACATGGGGTTTTCTTCTCCTTGGTGAAGGATTTTGTGGTTTGATTTGTTGAATTTCATGGTTTCTTTCAGACTACTCTTTCATTCTTTTTTGATTCTTGTGAATGGCAAGTCCACCCACCAGCACTTCAAGCTGTCCCTCCAGTGTGGTGTCATCTGTTATCTCAGTGAGTGTCCAGTGCTTTGCAGGGCCCAGACTGTTTGTGGAGATCATCAGCACTCAGTCTTAGCACCAACTGCTGTTAATTGGCCTATAATAGCTTGCAGTTCCTACAAAACTATCTTCCAGTTCTGATATCAGAGGTCCTAATATTCAGACAATTCCTTCTTTGTAAATTAACAGTGTGCACAGAAGAGAAGTATCTTGACTGTGTGTTCAGGTGCATTTGAGACCCTTATGGCATGGATGCACACAAGTCCAGCTTAGCTTTGGGTGCCTTCGGCAGTGTGTTCTCCTCCCAGGTTCACTTGGGAGAACATTCTGTGGTTTAAGGGAATTTGCTGTTGAAAATTTCAATTTGTCTTTCCTCTTCTTCTGTTTAATGTTCATTAGTGTTGCTTTGTGGCACCCTAAACTTTTTGTTTTCCCCTTTATTTGCACATTTAAGTTTACATTCAGTTACATAGATGCTGTATTCAAAATACAGCTCTGTGCACTAGGAATGCAAGAATATACTAATAAAGAATAAACCTTTCAATACCTTCTGACGCATTTTTTGGATCAACGCTGGCAAGGTCTGCAAAAAAAGTTCAAGGATCTTTCAAATGTACTCAAAGTACTCCAAGTTCTGCTATAACCACACAGCAGCTCTTATTGCGAAGTTGTGTTTCACAAACATAAACAATTGCCACTTTTAGCCAGACGTGAATTTAAATTTAAGGGTTCTTTCCATAAATAACACATAATTTGCTATGAAAACGATGCTCCACTTCAGAAACAGAAGGCTCCCTTCCTTAAAGGCTACTCAGTGCCTCAGATTTCATGCTCAGTACACTGCTTATTTAAACAAAGACAGAACACACCCTGCTTGCACACATTTAACTAAGCTAATTCACCAGCTTTGAGTGTCCTTTTGAAAACCACAATGTCTCACGATTCCACTGTGACCAATTAGGATGAAAACGTCTAGCTTGGCTTTGCCATTCAATAAACAAATCTGATGGTTAAGTGTTCCCAGACCTCAGCATGCTCTGAAACTAATCATAGCCAGCAGAAGTCAGTATTCAAGAACCTAGAGTCCAACCCACCAAAGTGAATTACTTTTGGACAAATAATACAGAAGCAAAGTTTCAATTTTTATCATTTCCAGGCATGGCAGGTTTCTAACTATAACAACTATTACTCTCTGGGGTGATATGAGCACTACCTTGCCTAAGATAATTCAATCCAATTCTATAAAGGGAATAAAAAACCCCAAAAGACACCAAGAAGCAGGATCAGTTCTAAAACTATACAATATTGCTGCAAAAACAATGATGGGATTCCCAGGGCACTCACTTTTGTACAGTTGTCAGCAAGAAACACATATGCTACTACATGACTATCCATGAAGACTCATCAGGTGATTGGAAGGTTTGGGGACAATGAGATGTCTGGGATGAAGTATCATACAGATGTTCCTGCTAACATTTCATACTTGTTTCCATCAGGGAATGTTGACTCATTCAAAGCCAAATGTGAAATTAGGATGAAGAGCAATACTGAATTACCAAAAAACCAGCCTCATCCTGGGCTGCATCAAAAGAGGCACGGCCAGCAGATGGAGAGAGGGGATTCTGCCCCTCTACGCTGCTCTTGTGAGACCTCACCTGGAGACCTGCATCCAGCTCTGGAGCCTCCAACACAAGAAGGACATGGACCTGATGGAGCAGGTCCAGAGCAGGCCACAAAAATGATCAGAAGGGTTGGAGCACCTCTGCTACGAGGACAGGCTGAGGGAGCTGGGTCTGTTCAGCCTGGAGAAGAGAAGGCTCCAGGGAAAACTTGTTGCATGTTTCCAGTATCTGAAGAGGGCTACAGGAAAGATGGGGAGGGACTTTTTATGAGGGCATGAGGTGACAGGACGAGGGGCAATGGTTTGAAACTAGAGCAGGGGAGATTTAGATTGGACATTAGGAAGAAATTCTTTACTCTGAGGATGGTGAGACACTGGAACAGGTCACCCAGAGAAGCTGTGGACACCTCATCCCTGGAAGTGTTCAAGGCCAGGCTGGATGGGGCTCTGAGCAGCCTGGTCCAGTGGGAAGTGTCCTGCCCATGGCAGAGGGCTTGGAACTGGATGATCTTTAAGGTCCCTTCCAAGTCAAGCCATTCTAGGATTCTAGACCCCAGAATAAAAGTGTCCCAGAAATCCAGGCAGTGCAAATTACAACCAAGGTGATTACTGCAGCGTTTTATCTCAGACAAAACCACTCAGGCCAGGTCCATACCTTACACATGTTTTATATCAACTTGACAAAGGCTGCTGCAAGTGAAAAATCTACGGCCAATTCTGTTCTTCCTTCAGGCACTGGCTGTGCTGTTGAAAGGAGTTGTTTCCTCCTAAGGAGCTTGGAAAAGTTTTCAGGAGATGCTAGAAGTCATCTGGTCCCCTTTATCTACAATCTCCTATCTGGAAAGAGAAGTGTTAGTCAGACCATTTTGGCTTGTTAAGTTTTCCTTCTAATCAAGTAGTTCTGTCAGTGAGTCTGTAGCTCAGAGCCCGTGGATGCACACAGTTCAGAGGCAAGGAAACACTGATATTACACAATCCCTTTTGCTGCAGCTGATGGGTGAAACTGGGAAGTGCTCCAGCAAAACTGAATGGCCTAAACCAGGAGTTCATAGTCAGTTGCTAAGGGATTTGTAAGAAACTGTTCCAAAAGGGCTACAACACCGCACACGAGTGCTTGGAGCTCCGGACTTTTGTCTCTGATTTCCTTCCATGTCCTCCAGCAAAAGTGGATGGAATTGCACTGTTTATTTCCAGGGCAGGTTTACCAGATAGACAGGAAAATAATGGTCAAAATTAATCACACCAATGGTTTATTTCATCACTCCTGGCTGCCCACAGAGGCCTCCGCTTCATCTGAGGATGTTAATCGTGCTTCTCCTGCCTTCTCAACACATCCATTTTAGGTGAGAGAAGAATCTAATCTAAAATATATTTTTTTTTGCCACCTGGCGATAAATTCTCTCTGTTTTTACTGTTATACCATTGGTCTCCTTCATAGTTTATGATAGAACTTGATATACAGTATTCATAATTCACTAAATAGATCTGTGGCTCTGACCTATAAATATTGAGGTATGTGGCTTCTTCATTTATAAAGAGAGTTGGTGATGAGAGCAAATTGGATAAAGTGGTGTGGGCTGCGGGAGGCGTGAGCTGAAGTGCTATCAAATCCGCCTTCGTAATCTAACCTTCATATTTATCACTCTGCGAGGGAGAAGTCCCCTCCCTTCACAATATCTGCATTGCAAAGCTTTTAAATTGTTAACATTTCCCCTGAACAGCGATATTGTATTTACTGAGAGGTGATGGGGAGGTATAAAGAATGTAAAAAGTTGACCGATGTCAATAAACTTGCCGTTCATAAAGAGCTACTTTCCATGACTTATTTCAAACTCTGCCCAGGAAAAGAGAAGCTCTTATATTTAATCAAGGTTTAGTTATGTTGCAGTGTATGTTCCCATCAAAAGCATGAGGAACATCTTTATTTCCCAGAAAGTGGCCACTGAATTCATAATTTTCAGAAGTAACTTCATTCTACAGTGGTGACCATCCCTTGCCTGGTATTAGTAAGGGCTCCAAAGTTTTTAAGCAAAGAATGAGGGAAAAGAATGACAAAAAATTCTGGCTTTAGTGGATTTTAATTGCACGGGACAGACATTACATGATGATGTGAAGGGCTGTAAAAGTTTTGCAGCTGGACTAAGAAATGCCACTAATGAGTAATGCAACAGTCTCAAACTTGTAATCAAATTTTTACAGCAATCCACACCATTATAGGTGCTGCATGCTATCTGTAGTTCCTTCAAACCATCTGCCAACACCAAGGCTTTAGAAAAAGTGGGCTTATAGAAATTGGGTGCCATTCAGCAAACTTATACGAGCAGTTACTCACTGGACATTACACACAGTGGGGAGGGAGTTTGGAAACATCCCTTTGGGATACATGCTCTGATCTCTTGAAAAGCACTGGATCTTGAGAGGCTTGACTCAAATCTCCACCATCTCTGGCAGACCTCTTAACCTTGCTCTTCTGCTCTGCCATGCAGCAAGAGTAGCTGGGCCATTAGATACCAAATGGACGTTTCTTCTCCGTTGAAATGGAAACCTGCTGCATAGAAAGTTCATCTTCGATTCAGGCTGGAAAGTGCACTTGAGGATGGTTTTCAGCATGGAGATGACAGAGGCCACGAGTGTCAAATAGCCTGCAGAGTGTTTGTTGTAGCACAGCCACAAGCCAGGTCAGAATTAAGAAATAAGTGGATGAGAACATATTATCTAAGTAATTTGGAAAGTAACCTTCCCTGCCTCCTTTCCAATACTTTCACTCCCTTTTGGAGAATCCATTAAAGCTTCTGAGGATGTGACAAAGGAAGAAAATGTTAAAAGGCTCTTTAAATTGTCTTGGTCTGCTCTCCTGTCAAAATTGTTAGACAGATGTGTGGAAAGCAATTCTTAGGGTTGGTTCTCCAAAGATTTTCAGTCAATTCTACTTTTCCTTTGAAAGACACTTCAAAATCTACATTGTTCTCTGGTTTTTGGGTACCATATCAATCAAGGTATTTTCTGACTGCATGCTGAGCTAGATCTGTCCAGTGTTCCTAGGCTATGCTCAAGATTCCCCAGTCCTCATCCCTTTCTCTTCTTCCAGGCACTTTTACCAGAACTCTTGTGCCAACCATTTGTTACTTCTATAAAGGTATGAAGAGTAAAGCGGGATAAAAGGAGGGTCTTAGAATTTGAAAGAGGTTATGGGGGAAAGGAAGTAAAATAATAACCAAGATGAAGTACAATCAGAGGGAGGGGTATCCATTTTTGTTTACAGTATAGATATTAAATGGGACCTGGTCAGCTATCCCAGGCAAGACTAGCAAAGTCTTCTCTCTCTAGGCCAGTGTGTGGAGTCAGAAGGTCACTATCAGATTTTCTGGTCTAGTAAAAAAAAAACAGTGTGCGGGCAACAGCAGCCAGAGGCATCACTGACAGAGAGACACTGATGTACAGCTCCAGGGGTTTCCTGCATCTTCCTATCTGGGGAACTTGGATTTGAACCGAGCAGAGCTCCCTGAGTTACAAAGAAATACCAAAGTGCCACTGTTAAATACCCTCCCTCTGCCTTTGAATAAATCGTGTGCTGTTTTGAAATAAGTTGCATTGACTTCCCGTGATGAGAACTTAGACCTGCCAAACCCAGGTAAGCCCACAGGGGTAAGGCAGACGAGCAGCAGGGACTCTGGCAGTGGAGAAATTCCCCATCAAGGGACAGAAATAACAGTATCTTCCACAAAAGAGTATTCCCGGAATTAAAGGGTCAGATCCATAATTCACAGAAGACTGAGAGGGGATGGAAACATAGATTCGTAGAATGTTTTAGGCTGGAAGGGACCTCCAGAGGTCATCTGGTCCAACCTCCCTACACAAGCAGGGACATCTCCACC